>JAOTNS010000040.1:0-89105 GCA_028476615.1 Culter alburnus
ATGAGTGGTCCTGACATGTGTTTCTAACACCAATAGGTTTAGAATGTCTGAAATGTCAATCCTAATGAGTCTTTTTTATTATCTACATGGATATTAAAACACCAACAACAAGGACTTTATCTGCAGCTAGTACTAATTCTGATAGAAAATCGGCAATCTCTTTGATAAAGTCTGTATTGCCCTGGTGGCCTGTATACAGTAGCCACACAAATGTCAACTTACATGTTATGTAAAGCACCATCACTTCGATGGAATTATATTTGAAAGACTTCTGGCTGATACTGTAAATATTACTATAAATTACAGCAACACCTCCCCCTTTTCCTTTTTGTTGAGGATTGTGTCGATAATCATAACCTTGAGGGCTAGACTCATTTAAAGTAGTGTAATCGTCCGGTTTTAGCCAGGTTTCTGTCAAACACAGCACATCTAGATTATTGTCTGTGATAATATCGTTTACATAAGCTTTGAAGAAAGATCTAATATTTAACAACCCAAGCTTTATCATTTGTTTATCATTATTATCTCTATTTTTTATTTGTTGAACATCAATTAAATTTTTACCATTAAATGGGTTTGGAAGTTTTTTGTTTTTATTAATTCGGGGTACAGACACAGTCTTTATGCGATAATATCTAGGTGCGAGAGTTTCTATGTGTTGGGAATTATCTGACTTCTGTAACGTGAGGCAGCTAGCAGACGGTCGGTTTAGTCTGTCTGCTTCCTGTCCTGGGCCCCAGTTTGTCATGTTTCAGCTCTAAGACTATGTGCCATATTACTAGAGAGAAGAGCAGCACCATCCCGGGATGGATGAATACCATCTCTTTTCAACAGGTCAGGTCTGCCCAAAAGCTTTCCAATTGTCTATGAAACCTATATTATTCTGTGGACACCACTTAGACAGCCAGCCATTGAGTGATGATAATCTGCTAACTATCTCATCACTCCGACGAACAGGAAGAGGGCCAGAACAAATTACTTCTCCTGACATTGTACTTGCGAGTTCACACACCTCTTTAATGTTAATTTTAGTGATCTCCGACTGGCGAAGTCGAACATCATTAGTGCCGACGTGAATAATAATTTTAGAGTATTTACGATTAGCATTAGTCAGCACTTTTAAATTTGCTTTGATGTCAGGTGCTCTGGCTCCCGGCAAACATGTGACTATGGTGGCTGGTGTCTCTATTTTCACGTTCCGTGTAATAGAATCGCCAATGACTAGGGCACTTTCAACAGAATTCTCAGTGGGTGCGTCACTGAGTGGGGAAAACCTGTTTGATGTTCTTACTGGAACAGAAGAGTGGTGTTTTCCACGGCTAGGCCGCCTCACCATTACCCAAGTGCCCTGCTGCGCGGGCTCTACAGCCGGAACCGAACAATGTACAGAGTTTACTAAGCTAGTCGCATCCAAAACAGTATCTGAGGCCCCTACATTCTTACTATCCTCGATTAAAAGTTTGGATGCGTGTCTCTAATTCTGAGATTCTCTCTGTCAGCCTGACTATTTCCCTACATTTATGACATGTAAATCCCTCGTCGCTGACAGAGAGAGCTACACTGAACATGTGACAGACTGAGCACAAAATAACAGAGGGAGAGGATGACATGACTCACCGTGTTTGTAGACTGATCCGATCCGAGTTACCACAGCTGTTTGATGAACGTGTTAAAAAAGGAGCGCGTGAGACTGATAACAAGTTAACCGGCGAGATCCAAACGCGTTGTAACAGCGATTTAGATTCAGAGATTACAGGCTAGCGACGTTAGATTAAAGTGGTAGGCAATAATAGTAATATAAGCAACAATGAATAAAAGTAAGAGATTCAATAAAAGTAAAAACAAAGCTATACGGAGACACAAACACCAGCAGCGAGGCAGAGGCAGCGAGGCAGACAGGAGCAATCGAGAAAAGTTTCACAAGGGCAGTCTTACATATGTGAATCGTGTAGATTCGATGAGGAAAAGATTCGATGGAGCGCTGTTTTTCTCCAAATATTAGCATGATTACAAATGTGATATTGATTTTATTCAGCATACACTTTTAATGAACAAGAACTTAATATTAAGTGACTTACATTTTAGACACCAAATCGTCTGTTTCGCTGAATTTCGCCAACGAAAATAGTTCCCATTCAGTCGGTCACGTTCGACGTACGTCGGACAGACCGACGAATAGGAATCTCGCTAGAGAGGCCAATCTACTTCGAGTGTAACTACAACGAGCCAATGCACATTGGCATGCAATCATATACATCAGCTGCTCGCCTCGCCGCGCGGGTATATAATGAGCAGCAGGTGCGTTGCATCTTCAGCTTTTCGCTACGGAGCCAAATGGTGTTTGTTCCTGTTCTCTGCAAGTGAGTGTCTGCTAAAAGACGAGTCAAACTTTTTGGTTGAACTTCTCTTTTTTCCGAGTGCGGGCGAACAGCACAGCAGCAGGGTCGAGGTCCTCTCTTATTTTCTGTTTTTTGTTTTGTTTGCCATTATTGAGCAAATAGCTGTTTTTACAGCAACAGAAGGCTGTTCTCACGGCCGGTACGGTGCGCTTTGAGCGCTGAAAAGCCATTTTTACGGCTGGTAAGAGTGAGCGCCTTCAAAGAGAGAGAGGAGAGAGAGCACACGACAGGCTGCACACAATCCCTGTCTGTGTTTTGCGGTGGCCGTTCCCCTGCGTGCTTCAGCACTTTAAAAGAGTAAAGTCCCTAAAAGAGCTTACACAAGTAGAGCTTGCGTCTTTCTAAAGATGAAATCCTACTTGTGTTTCTGGATGCGGTCGTTTCCTGTCCTCACTGACGGCCACGATCATTGTTTCACATGTCTGGGCGCGTGCTGAAACGATGCTCGTGGGTGATTCATGTTTTCATATGAGAACATGATCACGTTGACACGCCGGTCGTGACTCTTCTTTCTCCGGGAAGCTTGAGTTCCCTCTGTTGTTTGCCAGCTGCTGCTTGTGTGTAAAAGCACAGCCGCGGGTCTGCCCAACACTCTGGGAGACCTTGGAGAACAGCGAGAGCAAACCTCGCTCCTCTGCGTGTCATGTGCCGTTGAGCAGTCGAGCTGCAGCGCGGGTTGTCACGGCAACCCAGCGCTCGCTCGGCGCTCTAGGTGCGCAGTTCCCTTGCCTAATCTCCATTGTAGCGCCCTCTCTGGTGCACCAGAAGAGGTCTACTTTGCTGATATGGCTTGGGTGACATGAGGTTGAAGGGTTCCTTCGGGGAACCAACCCCCTAGGGCCCCTCCCTCTCTAGCGCATTGTAAGCTGTGCAATTTCTGGATTGGAGTGCTGGTCCTTCTCAGAGGGGAACCTAGTATTTCATTCAGCACTCCAGCTGAAGGACAGATGTCGATTGCAGCATCGGAGAGAGTGCTGTTTTGCTCTGGAAATGAGGGTGACGCTGCCCACTGTAATGGTGTGTGCTTATGCTGACTCAAATTCTGAGTTTGCAGCCATGCTTTCCTGGATGTTCCAGATGTGCATGGAAAACTTGGCAGTATGGAGGTATATTGGTGCCATAAATATGGAACACCAAAAGTGCCAAAATCTGCATCTCTCTCACTACCCTCTTGGATGGTTTGGCTGTACACAGACCACACCCACCCTGCATGTGAGGCCAAGGCACTCTTTATGCATGAGGGTAGTTCTGTGCTGGGGTTGAGCTGCGCTTGTTGACTAACCGTGATCAAAGTCACGGCGCAGGCCCTCAGCCAGACGATGTCCACCTCAGTGGTCCAGAAGCGCCCCCTGGCTTATCTTGTGAGGTGCGAGAGGTTGTCAAGCTAAATGCTTTCTCAATGCTCCCATCTCACGAGGTGGCCTTTTCGGTGACACTGTCGAGGACTGAGCCCAGCGGTTCTCCTCAGTTAGCAGCAGACCGGGGAGCTTCCCATGACAAACCTTTGAGTTTCTCTTAGGCTGCCCCTCAGTCTGCTCGTCGCCAAGGGTGTTGTCCCCTGCAAAAAAAACAAACTCCGGCCCAGCATGCTCTGCTGTGTTCGTTGCGGGGAGATGACGCCTCCCGTCTCTGCAGCTGTTGGTTGGTGAGAATCACCCCTGAGACGGGCAACCCAGAGATGGGTGGGGCTGCTCTTTCCACTCCTGGAGGAGGGCCGGGTGGTAAATCCTTTTATTGGGTTTGTTTTTGTTCCGCCGCTGGTCCAACAGCCAGCGGTACCCAAATTTTTAAAAAAAAAAGAGCGGTTCCTCCATCTCCAGGTTGAAGAGGGCTTGGAGAGCAGTGGGAGGAGAAAAACCTCACCACTCTCATCCCCCTCTTCTTTTGCCAGTGGACAGCAGCGAGCAGCGGGTAGCCAAAGCCTTGACTGCTCCCTCTGTCCACCCGTGGAACTAGGTAAGTGTTGCCCAGCACACTGTGACGCTGCTTTGGGCCGCTTCGCAAAGAGAGCCCCCCGAGCCGCGTCCCTGTGTTCCACCTCGCTGCCCCACTGCGGGTACGCCGGTGATCCCTTTGGTCCCGCTTGTACGGTCTCTGCGAGCCTGGTTAGCTCTCCCCAGTCCGTCTCGCTGGCTCATTCGTACCATCAGGCTCGGCTATGCGATTCAGTTCGCCCGGCGTTCCCCCAAGTTCAGCGGTGTCCTCTTCACTACAGTGAAAGATGTCGATGCCCCTGTCTTGTGTGCAGAGATCGCAGTCCTACTGGCGAAGGATGCGATAGAGCCGGTCCCTCCAGCCGATATGAGGTCAGGGTTCTACAGTCCCTACTTCATTGTACCCAAGAAGAGCGGTGGGTTACGACCTATCCTGGATCTGCGAGTCTTGAATCGGAGCCTGTACAAGCTACCGTTCAAGATGCTCACGCAGAAACGCATTTTCGAATACATCCGTCCCCAGGATTGGTTTGCAGTGATCGGCCTGAAGGACGCGTACTTTCATGTCTCGATTTATCCGCGACACAGGCCATTCCTGTGGTTCGTGTTCAAAGGACGAGCATATCAGTACAGAGTCCTACCCTTCGGGCTGGCCCTGTCTCCCCGCGTCTTCACGAAAGTCGTGGAGGGAGCCCTTGTTCCCATGAGAGAACAGGGTGTTCGCATTCTCAACTATCTCGACAACTGGCTCATTCTAGCACAGTCTCGGGATCAGTTGTGCGAACGCAGGGATTTGGTGCTCAGACACCTCAGCCAGCTGGGTCTTCAGGTCAACTGGGAAAAGAGCAAACTCGCCCCAGTGCAGAGGATCTCTTTTCTCGGTATAGAGTTGGATTCGGTCAAACGGATAGCACGCCTCACAGAGGAACGTGCTCAGTCGGTGTTGAACTGCCTGAATTCGTTCAATGGCAGAACAGCGGTTCTGGGGCGTATGGCAGCCGCAGCGGCTGTAATACCACTCTGTCTGCTTCATATGAGACCGCTTCAGCACTGGCTTCACGGCCGAGTCCCGAGATGGGCGTGGCAACGCAGCATGTTCCGGGTGGCAATCACTCAGGAGTGTCGCCAAGCCTTCAGCCCGTGGTCGGACCCCTTGTTTCTTCGGGCAGGAGTGCCCCTAGAACAGGTGTCCCGGCATGCTGTGGTTTTCACAGATGCCTCGACCACCGGCTGGGGTGCCACGTGCAACGTGCTGCAGTTCAGGGGTTTGGACGGGACCCCATCTGCAGTGGCACATCAACTGCCTCGAGTTGCTTGCAGTACGCCTTGCTCTGAGCCGCCTCAAAGGGCCGCTACGGGGCAAGCATGTACTGGTCCATACGGACAACACTGCAACCGTTGCGTACGTCAACCATCAAGGTGGTCTACGCTCCCGTCACATGTCGCAACTCGCCCGCCATCTCCTCCTGTGGAGTCGGAAGCATCTGAGGTCGCTTCGCACCATTCATGTCCCCGGTGTGCTCAACCGTGTGGCCGACGAGCTCTCACGAGCTGCGCTGCCAGGAGAGTGGCGACTCCACCCCCAGGTGGTCCTGCTGATCTGGAGAGAGTTCGGAGAGGCTCAGGTAGACCTGTTTGCCTCACCAGAAACCTCTCACTGCCAGTTGTTTTACTCTCTGACCGAGGGAACACTCGGGACAGATGCACTGGCACACAGCTGGCCCCGGGGCCTTCGCAAATATGCGTTTCCCCCAGTGAGCCTACTTGCACAGACACTGTGCAAAGTCAGGGAGGACGAGGAGCAGGTCCTGCTAGTTGTGCCCTATTGGCCCAACCGGACCTGGTTCCCGGAACTTTCACTCCTCGCGACAGCCCCTCCCTGGCCCATTCCTCTGAGGAAGGACCTTCTTTGTCAGAGACGGGGCACTCTTTGGCACCCGCGTGAAGACCTCTGGAAACTCCATGTCTGGTCCCTGGACAGGACGCGGAGGTTCTAGGTGACTTACCCCCCAAGGACTTAACACCATCACTTCGGCTTGTGCGCCGTCTACAAGACGTGCTTACGCCTCGAAGTGGAACCTGTTCGTCGAGTGGTGTTCTTCTCACCGAGAAGACACCCGAAGATGCTCGATCAGAGTCGTGCTGTCCTTCTTGCAGCAAGGGTTGGAGCGTAGGCTGTCCCCCTCCACCCTCAAAGTCCACACTGCTGCTATCTCCGATTACCACGACCACATAGATGGCAAAACTGTTGGTCAGCACGACCTGGTCGTCAGGTTCCTCAGGGGGGCGAGACGGTTAAATCCTCCTCGACCTCCCTCCATACCCTCTTGGGACCTCGTTCTGGTGCTAAGAGCACTTCAGATTGCTCCCTTTGAGCCTTTGCAGTCAGCAGACTTAAAGATTCTGTCTATGAAGACTTTGCTGCTGGTTGCATTGGCCTCCATCAAGAGGGTACGGGACCTGCAGTCATTTTCGGTCGACGAATCGTGCCTAGAGTTCGGGCCGGGTGACAGCCACGTGGTACTGAGACCCTGGCCTGGCTATGTGCCCAAGGTTCCTACCACTCCCTTCAGGGACCAGGTAGTGAGCCTGCAAGCGCTGCCCTCGGAGGAGGCAGACCCAGCCCTGGCTTTGCTCTGTCCAGTCCGCGCTTTGCGACTGTACATAGACAGGAACTCACGTAATTAATTTCTTAATTTCACGTTTAAAGTGTCTTCATTTTTTTTAAATTTCAAATAACAGTATTTAACGTTTTATATTTTCAACATTAAAAACATTTTTATGCATCTGTAACTGCTCTTGATTAACTTTAATAAAGTTTCTATAGTTATACATTATAGATTACAATTTCTGTACCTGAAAATCTTCTGTTTAAACCTACATGGAAAACTTGAAAAGCACCATTTATTTAATTTATATGTTTGTTCTGTTATATTTATTTGTGCTATTACTTGTAATTTGATTATTTGTTACTGTTTTACTACTTACTGTTTATTTGTCTAAACAATATTTAAAATATTTAAGCTTTTGGCATCAAAACCTTATTTATTGAGGTTAAATGTATCAAAAACAATGAAAACAATAACTATGCTTATTTTATAGGCCATTTTCTTGTCTTTTACTTTTATTAATTTTTTTGTTGTGGGGCCAGTGAATATTTTGGTGGGGCAAGTAAAAATTTGAACCACTGGCCCAACTGGGCCAGCAGAAAAAATCCTTAGCGTTGAGCCCTGGATGGTTTCAATAATTTTGATATTTTCTGGTATATCTAAGTTAAGTTACCCAGGAGCTCTGTTGACATAGACTTAGCTAACGTTAGCTACGGCTTGATGAATTGAATCATTGAACACAGCAGGACAGAACGCAACGTTAGCCAGCTAGCTAAAGCGCCGGTGGAAAATTATTAGCTATGGCTACCGTTTATGAGGAGGTAGATTTTGAGGTGAGGGGACTGACAAGGCAGAAGGTAAAGTGGTCCACCGTTCTATCAATAAGCAGACCTGCCAACCTGTACGCAATTTGCATAGCGGATACGCATTTTGACTTCAAAGTACGCTGGTATGATTTGTCACTCTAAACTACGCAAAAACCTGGTGACGCCTCTGTGCATGCGCAGTCCTCAAATCAAGCAACAGCAAAAGAAGAAGAGTTCGACCAATCATAGCGCTAGGTTCTTCCCCCAAATATACTGTAAATGTTAGACCCAGTGACAGGTTGGCATGAAATGGCTTGCATAATACTTAGTAAGGAGGCCATAATAATTTTTGACTCATGGCTGAAGTTAAGTTTCTCCAGCTCTCCCCAGGTTGGCAAAAAAACATCTCAAAATGCATCAGATTGATGCTTTAAAATATGGAATATTTAAAATTTTCTTACGGGGGAGCATGCCCCCGGACCCCCCTAGAGAGGTAATAATATCCTGCTCACCTTTTTCACCCCTGACCCGTTTTCATACCTGTACCTTGGCATAGTTGAATAACAAGAGTTTAGTACATGGAAATGACATACATGAGTCTCAAACTCCATTGTTTCCTCCTTCTTATATAAATCTCATTTGTTTAAAAGACCTCAGAATAACAGGCGAATCTCAACATAACACTGACTGTTACGTAACAGTCGGGATCATTAATATGTATGTTCGGCTGTGCACAGATCCAGACGTTAATACTGGCTTGTCTAATGCATTGAACATGGGCTGGCATATGCAAATATTGGGGGCGTACATATTAATGATCCCAACTATTACGTAACAGTCGGTATTATGTTGAGATTCGCCTGTTCTTCTGAGGTCTTTTAAACAAATGAGATTTATATAAGAAGGAGGAAACACTGGAGTTTGAGACTCACTGTATGTCATTTCCATGTACTGAACTCTTGTTATTCAACTATGCCGAGATAAATTCAATTTTCAGTTCTGTGGCACCTTTAAGTCAAGGCATAAGATAAGATTATTCCAAGTTCTGTCATGAAACTCTAGGTGGCGCAGGTCTCTAGATCTTTCACTCATTTGGTAGCGATGACATCATTATCTACGTAGCGCAGCTGATTGGTTGCTGTTGCATCAGTGGCCAATGAGCTGCAGCTCAACATTCAAATATTCAAATATGGCTGTGTTGCTGTTAGCAGTCTTCAGAAAGCATGTGAAATCAACATCTAAGATAAGTGCTCACTCTTTTACTCATTTAGCAGACGTTTTCCTGTGATACTATCATACTTTTTTGGAGTTCACACCAAATAAGGCTATTTATAATATTGAATTTCTTTAGCAGTGAATTCATTAGTATGTGTTTTTCTTCGTATTGTTTTCTCCTGTCACTATCTATCTTACCTCGTATCTAGCACAATATTTTTGTTTTAGATAATTTCCTGTTATTGTGTTTTAGCTTAATTTGCGTGTGTAATCATGCATTTGTATTTTTGTTTTGTATTGTTTTAGTATTTGATTTTTTTGTGTGTGTGTTTATACAAGATGCTTGTTTTTGTTTTTATTGTGACTTTTTAACATTCTGTCAAGGGTCTACAGATGAAAAATAGCATTTTTACCTAATTCTGCCAAATTTACAGCCATGTCTATTAATGTGCATTGCCCCTGTAAACAAATAAACTAAACTAAAGTAAATGTAATGAGGGGACGGTGCATACAGTATGATGTATAGATGAGACCAAAAACCTCTCCACAGCGTTCATTGTGATTAAAGTTGACTTTATTTCATAATTCATTTCAACATAAACTCAGAGGCCAAATGAAATGTGTGGTTGAGTGTAGTACAACAGCCACAGTCACAATGTGCTTTAAAGAGTGACATTAAAATCAGATATGCTTATAGCTGCCATATAGATCTACCACTGAGATAACTGAAGAAGATCCTATGACGGCAGCATGATTCAGTTATTTTAGTTGTAGGCCATGTATATTTCCCAGCCATTATTGCCCTCATTCAGATTTTTCTCGATAAAGTTGATACCAGCATTCTGATACTCAATCCAGGCCTTAGAGTAGATCAGCAGAATCATGGCCTGGATTGATTGACATCTCTCTTTCTTGTACCATAGGAAGACAAATTTTCCATCGGTTCCTGTATTGAGATCAACACTGAGCTTTTTATAGCCTTCGTTCTGAAGCTTTTCTTCCTCCTGGTGGGAGGTGGATATGTTGAGATGAGTAAGAGCCTTGCTCTTGTCAGTTGTGCAGCGATACCAGAGGAAGACGAAGTTTTGTCCACCAGCGCCCCGATTGGTGTCTTCACCCACACGAGTGTAGCCCAGTTCAAACATGTGCTTGTCAGAATAGAAGTCAACAGTTGCTGCAACATCTTGTATGTAGCTGGTCTTCTCTCTCTTCACCCACAGGTAGATGAAGTTTCCTCCTGCATTACGGTTCAGATCACAGCCCAGTCTCTCCCAGCCACCTTTCAGAAGAGCTGGTTCTTCGGTGGCATCTATGGTTACAGCGAGGTCCACAATAGGAATGTCATATTCAGTGCTGCCGCAGAAGAACCAGAGGAAGATGAAATCTCCAGCAGCTCCTGCATTCAGATCCCTGTTGACCAGCTCATACCCAGCATCAACCAGACCAGATTTCATCTGGTCAGTGAAAGAGAACTCGATCCTGGTCACTGGTCTGTTGCCAGACTCTTTCTTGTACCAAAGAAGGACCCGGTTTCCACCAGTACCTTCATTGAGGTCAACATTGATGAGGTGATAATCTTGAGCTCTGAGTATTTCCTCTTCAGCCTTACAGGTGGAGATTTTGAGCTTGGTTATTGGCTGTCCACTTGCCATTTTGTTTTCTTCTGTATTTGTGGTGCTGAAGAAGTAGGTTAAAATTCTGAACAAACCAAACCAAAACAAAAAACAAACAAACACAAAAACTATAGTTAATTAGTGCTTTTGTTATATGATTAGGAATTTATTTACATTTTGTAGTTTTCATTTTATTTATAGTCTGACATGCATGTAATTTTATTTATTGGATCAACAATCTTTATATGAAATAACATGTTTTTAGATTTAATGTTATAAGCACTTCAAAAGTATTAATGCAATGACAACATTTACTCAACATTATTAGGCATTATGTATTTTTATTTAAAATGTTAAATTTATTAAACTTTAATACTTAGATTTTAAATTAGAAGTCGTCTAATTGTTAAATGGTTGTTGTCAAGTTGTGTAGATTTTCTCCAGATGAATAAATCATCACCTCACCAGAAGATGTTGTAGAAGACGCTGCTGTTTCACTGACGAGAGCAGAAGAGATCTTTGAAGGACCTTCACAGGGCTCTCTCTTATATAGTCCTCTCAGCTGCTCCACCCAACACAAACCAGTTAGTTTACTTTTGAGGTTCTGAAGAATGTTTAATGTTTAATCTTTATTAAACAATCTTTAATTTAATCAGTAATGTTTGCTGGAAACGTATTGTGTCTGGTTAGGACACAGTGTCATAGTAAATTATGCGATAAGATTCCAGCAAACATTAAATTAAAGCTCGTAAACAGCACCTGAGATTGTCATTATCATACATTTTTGTACAATTAACAATTGTTCTTTCCACCCCCACACTGCCAGTTTATCAGTTTCCTCACTCCCCTTTGGCATTGATTTGATTTGCCCTGGAAATTCATTTTTCAATAATTCTTCTTCAGAAGGTTCTTTAAAGATCTGTTGTGCTGTCGTCGGTGAAACAACAGTGTCTTCTTCCACACACACATTGCATTAATACTTTTGAAGTGCTTGTAACATTAGATTTAAAAACATGTTATTTCATAACAAAAAGATTGGCGAGCCAAGAAATAAAATTATATGCATGTCAGACTTTATAAATACAATGATAACTACAAAATGTATAGATGTATATTCAATATGTATAACATACAGATGTATATTGAATATGTATAACATATTCAAATGTTTATTCCTACATTTGAGTGTTTGTACTGGAATAATTAATAAACATAATAATACAAATAATACTACTTAAATTGTGCTAAAAAATCTGGGGTAAGAAAAAATTGTTTTCACTTGAATCAAGTTTATTTTTCTGACCCCATTTTCTTTTATGTTTTAAGCAAAAACTTGCTTAATTCTGATACATTTTAAAAGTCATCCTTTCTTGTCTTCAGGAGACTATTTGTTTGTTACATGAGTGAGGAGCATGCGCGTTTAGTTCCCAAGGGAATAAACGTATTGTGAGGATTTCTCTATGAAAAGCTCAATTCGCGCCATCCCTATTCTTGAGGGATGTGGGACGCGCATTTGGGTGGAATACTGTCGACTCTTCGAGCAACCTGAATGTGCTTGGTATGATGCATTCACGAGCCTGACTGCAAGAGACAGGTATGGAGCTTTTTTCCTCTCCTGAGGGATAGTAGTTAGTGTTTGCACGAGCATGTTCAGCTCTAGAGAGGGTTAAGGCACTCATAGCGATGCATTCGTTACTGTTCCCGAATGATTATTTTCAGAACAACAGTATCTATGTTTGAACGATGCGGTCGCAGTATGGGTCCCACCTCGGCTTGATTCTCCTGAGGGATGATAGCTGAGCACTCCATTGTGCGGGTCATTATGTTGAATTGGGATTAAGCGCAGGGGTTGTAGGCAGAGCAGGGAAGAGTTTAACAGGAAGTTTCCCTTTTTGGCTCCATTTCTTGGCTCATTTAATACTTTTGCTGCTATGCATGTAACCAGCTCTGAGGAATTAGAGACGGAAGATTGTAATTGTTATTAACATAACAATTCAGAGTTATGGAAGACAAACTTATGGGAAGTTCTCTCCTTCAACTCACAGTTGCTATCCTAGTGGAGCTTTGAGGAGTGGAGGCCTCAAAGACAACTCTCTCTAGCGAGAGGAAGCCTAACAACACTCACAGCAGCCAAAGAGGCTCACAGAAAGCTGTTGGGGATAAACAGTTTAGGACCCTTGACCAGATATGTTGAATGAAAGACCCGGAGTCAAAGTTTATAAAAAATAATTAATTGAAGAAAAATTTAATGAAGAATAGTTTGCAGTTTCATTGTTTGTTGTGTCTCGCAGGGGCATGTTTGCAGGGAAGCATGCTGCCTATCTCAGCTCTGAGGACGGAGGCCTCAGCATAACTCTCTAAAGCAAGAAGCGGCCTAACAACATCCTAGGCTCAGAACAGCTTACAAAGGAAGCTTACAGAAAGCTTAACAACTTGATGCTGCTATCCAGGTGGAGATCTGTTATCCATAGGAGTGTTTGGGCAGTTATGTCCAGACAGAAATGCTTTCCATAACTCCTTCCATAAGTCTGTCTTCCATAACTCCTAATTGTTATATTAATAACAATTACTCTCTGCAAGCCTCTGAGCAAGATATCCTGAGCATAGGGAGTGGTTAGGTCTCCTCTCTATTTACAGAGTCGTCATACTGAGGCCTCCGTTCCTAGAGCTCGGCTAAGGTTTGATAAGTTGTTAGGCTCTCTGTGAGTGTTGATGGGCTTCCTCTCGCTAGAGAGAGTTATCCTTATTGAGGCCTCCGTTCCTAGAGCTCGGCTAAGGTTTGATAAGTTGTTAGGCTCTCTGTGAGCGTTGATGGGCTTCCTCTCGCATGAGAGAGTTATCTTTATTGAGGCCTCTGCTTGTAGAGCTCGGCTAGGCGGTAAGGTTTTATGCTAGGGCATTAGGCTCTCTGGGAGCCTCCTTGGCTTCTGACCTCAGTGTGGAGTGGGTTAGGGTTCTCAGGTTACACATGTAACCATGGTTCCCTGAGAATCATTCTCAAACATTTTGAGGCCTTCAAGCACATGCGTAAAAAGATTTTTTGTTTTATAGAGTACCCCTGGGATGACGTGTTTTTGTAGGCCAACCCGGAAGTTAGCGGCGCACGGATTCCCTCGATTGAAAGCCTATGCATTTTTCCCATTGACTTTTGGAAAATCACAGAAAATAAGCTCTGTGTTTGACAAAGGGTTATGACACTTACACGTTTTGTCTATCAAGATAATCTTTACAAAAAAACACAACATTTATACATTTTGAAGCCTAAATAAAGTGGTCAGATATAAAAGGCTAACAGTAGGCTATAAACGGACTACAGCACACCATGGGCGTGGATCAGCGTCACCACCACCAAACGTCCTCACACTTCATTTAGAAAACAACTTTATTTAAAAACATGCTCGCTGATTATGATCTGTGCTGTTATGAATACTTATCCACTTTTTCATGAGAAATGCTGTCCAAATGTCCCGCCAAAGGAAGTAGTCCCTTTTAGCAATTTGTTAGCAACCGCCGATTTTAAGACACAGTAAAGGTTTAAAAAATCACAAGTGGGTTATAACTGGTGTGTTTTGTCATAGATCAAAACGTGAAAGTATTTAGAGGCTTTGTTAACCACAGACCTTATTTCAGGTGATTTAGCAAAAACCCATTCAAAAAAACCATAGACTTTACGGCGTTGGAACTGGAAGTCCTAAATGCTAACTCACTTCCAGATTTTGCCAACAAAAATGCGTCATCCCTGAGGTACTCTATTTAGCAAGCCTGTAACCATTTACAGCCGGACAATCACCTCATGGTCTCAGTCGGCTCTTGAAAGCTCATTCCCATCAGCTCTTTATCAATAATCTCCTTCTCCTCAGGGTCTTGTCCCCTGGCATAGTTGCTTGTCACATTGAAAAACAAGCCATCCTAGGAAAGCGGTTTCTGGTGAGTGGTATAGAGGAGCATTTTTGGGTCAGACTGCTGTCCTTCTCACAGGTCATCCCCCCTTAATGATGCTGCTGGCCTCACAGACATCCTGCTCAACCCTCATACCCATCTCACATAAACACCTCCCTTCAGGGTAGATGCCCAGTGGCGGCGGTAACCCCCTGCCTTAGGTTGTCCTCTGTCTGGCCAAAGAGGATCTTACCCGCCATTGAGAAATCACCTCGTGCTCACTGGTTACCGCTCTTCCCCATTCCAGACCTTTGACAGTCTTCTTCACCAGAATCAGGTGTATTCTGGAGCTTAAGGAAGTTGCATTCAAGAGCCACCAGAGCCATTGGACTGCCTGATAGTGTTAAAACACATGGAGACAGGTTAATGACAGCAGTATTTGATCACTAAAATCATTAGACTGTGCATTCTCTCAGCAGCAACATATCAGTGCTGAGATTATTCTCCGTGAATTCAGTTCTCACAGCTGTCCATTCAGTGCAGTGTCCTGCTACATCTGTAACTGGAGCCATTAGCCCTGCACATGGTGGTGACAAAGATCAGACAAAAAAAGTTACTGGTCATAGAAAGAATTCATCAGAATAGTCACTTCTATCATTCAAGGTCTATATTACAATTTTACCATTATTACCTCTTTATACTCATTAAAGGGGTACTTCCCCCCTGGAAAGATGAATGTGTATTTAAAATTGGTCATATATGTAGTAGAAATGTGAAATTATTTTTGAATTTGGAGCTTTCTAGACTGAGAAAAGGCAGAAAATGTATTTTTGACTAATGTGGATGAAAGACAACAACTCCCAGAATGCACTTGTTTTGCTGCCCTTGCGAGGCCACGCCCAAACCACGCCTATTGGTTACAGGCGGCATTACAAGGAAAATTCAAACAACTAGGCTTGCTTTGTTACATATTAATTCTATAATTCGTGAGTTAGTTCATACATTTACAGCGAAATGGTGCTAAATTGACTGATACTAGCCTCTATTTCTGATAACACAGTAGCCTATATGTAGTGTTGTAGGTAGCAGTGAAACTGCAAACTTAGCAAAGTAACGTTAGATAGACAATTACATATAAGTTGCATATAAGTTGACTGTTATCAAAGTAAAGCCACTGTTCTGTAAAACTGAGTTAGTCTATTTATCTATTTATGCTAATGTTACCACAAAAGCCTGTTGCTGTATTGGTTGAGATGACTGCAGAGACCGATAAAATTGCGAGATGAACCACTGATGTAGTGCAGACTATAACAAAATAATGTTAATTACTGTAAGCTTAAAAAATATAATTGACACCCACTTTTGATAAAATCTTTGATCTATGTCCGTGAGTAACCTCAAATGCGCATATGTTATGGGCGTGACGAAAAAATGCAGAACTACCTGCTATTACTGGCTGTAGTTTTAAGCCTCTGGCCAAAAAAGCCTCCGATGACGCAAAAATTACGATTTAAATCTCTCATCTCGGGCTGATATGAAGGGGGAAAGCACGGTAATTCGAAAATACTAGTGGTATTCTACTAATACAAAGCTTAATGCTAAATCCTGAAGTATCCCTTTAAGTTTTACTTTGACACATTTAACAACAAATGGCCTTCTTTATGGCAATCATTTCTTTTAACATCTCTGTGTCCATGATGTTCAGCTGAGACACTTTGCTTCACTATAAATAGCTTGTTATCAATTATGACACAAGCTCAGATAGCAGCTTTCAGCTGACTTTGAAGGAAAGAGAGAGACTCTTGAGGCATTCAGGACTGGTACACTGCAATTTCATAAACTTGTAACATCAAACTTTACCTAGATCTTTTAACTCTGGCCCAGTTTAAGACTTTGCCAGAATTGACATTTGTTTTCAAATAAACATCTTTGTTTCTATTTTTCATTTACCCACATATCAGGAAATCTAGAAATTACAAACTTCCGATCAGGTCGAGTCTCTGTGACACTGGCAGTCTCATTTTTGCCATTTAAACCCTCTGTCACTTTGACCATCAAAAACCAAATATTTAGAAATTAGAGGTCCCACATCATTTAGTTATTCACATTCACAGTAGTGAAGTACTCATCACAAGAAAACATCCTTGAGACTGTTACATATTTTATATAAATATTTTTCTATAAAGTGAAACATTCTTTCAGAAGATCCAATCATCCCTATTTTCATCCTTTACTTTTTATATATTTTTGGTAACACATGTTTTGGATTCATTCACTGTAGTTTTACATTAACCTGTTTTTGTCCATTTAATATAAAACTTATTATTATAGATTTCCCTTCAAAAGGAATTCCTTAAGACTACAATCTTTTGACCTTACTGTTATCTCTTGTTCTTTCTTTGTCTGTAGCCAGTCAAGTTGTTGTTTAACTTTCCAATCAGAATCAAAACCCTGACTAACTATTTTTCTTAATAATCTCTGTCTTTGAAATGAGGGCTTCAGAGCAGAGCTGCTTACAGCGTTTTGCTCTCTTCCATCTCATTATCTGTATCGGGACTGATCAAGTTACTCAATTTGTCAGCCATATCTTAGTCAAAGTTAATACTCACCTGAAATAGATGGAGGCGGCGATCTTTGAAAAACACAGCTTTGGCTTCTGCTTGATGAAACTGCAAAGTATCCTCCAAACCTACAGTTACATACTGGTCCAAGCCAATGAGGGTCACAAAATTTCATTCTAGATGCATCCCAGGCAAACAAGAAACTCTAGATCTATTTTTTTATTTTGTAATTAACTAATAGCTTAATCCCTAACTGTCTGAATCACTAAGTTCCCGAACTTAGTGATTCAGACAGTTAGGGATTAAGCTATTTTTTGTTTTATTTAGCAAGCCTGTAACTATTTACAGCCAATACAGACAATTTACCATAGAAAATATAAGGTTTTTAAAGCTTTTTAACAGTCATCAAGGTTGAACCAAAGTCCTAGGACTAGTTCACCAAAGTTTTTAAATAATCTGCAATATTTAATGAACATTTCAATGGACAGAGGCGGTCCTAGAGGCAAAGTTGCTCAGACACGATTTTCGACATATGTCATTGTCCTCATAGACAATCATGGCACCTCGGACAAAGACACTGCATGCCCATTTTCAAGTCGATCAGACTAACGGTGAAGTAGTTATAGCCATTTTCAACTTTTTTTTGCTGATATAGCCCCACCAAGTGGCCAGTCGCCACATCCTTTTTCACTTGAGTACAGCGGTGGAGCTACTCTTCAAAATCTTCGCTCTTTGAATAAAGCATCTATTCCCGTTATCTCTGCATCGCCCTCTAGGATGGCTCTGATTAACGCTCGGTCTCTGGTGAATAAGACGTTTATTCTAAACGACTTTTTTACTACCAACGCCTTGGACTTCATGTGTATTACAGAAACTTGGACGAAGGTTGGTGATCTGAGTCCTTTCTCTGAATTAGTGCCGCCTGGCTGCACATTTTTTAACTCTCCCCGCTTTTCGGGTCACGGGGGTGGTCTAGCGGTTATTTTAAAGAACAGTTTTAGTAGTTATTGCCGCTCAATCCCATCTCCTATCTACAGCAGCTTTGAGGTGTTGCTACTGCGTCTGGAATGGGATGTTCCTGTTCTATTAGCGCTGGTATATCGGCCTCCTCACTTAGTAAAAGATTTTATTAATGAATTTACTGCATTTGTGGGTGACTGTGTAACCAAGTATAACTATATTCTCCTGCTGGGTGATTTTAATATCCATGTGTGTTGTCAGTCTAAACCTCTTACTATGGAGTTTTTTAATCTCATTGATTCATTTAACATGGTTCAGTGGGTGAAAGATCCTACGCATATTCATGGACATACTTTGGACTTGGTTCTTTTCCCATGGCTTTTCCACCACGAATGTTCAGGTTTTTGACACTTTGATCTCTGATCATATGCCTGTTTTATTTACTATGCCTCTTCCACAGTCAAGTTCAATCACTGCGCATACTGTACAATGGTCTCGTTTCTTTTCCTCCCATTTTCAAGATGACTTCACCAGCACCTTCAACGAGGTGTCTTTGTCTCTGTCCCTTGAGTCATCCTTACCAGACTTAGATGCTGAACAACATCTTAGTCTGCTTAATACTGCTTGCTTAGAGGTCTTAAATACCACTGCTCCTCTTAAACCTATAAAGTCTAAAATCAAAACAGAACCATGGATTGATAATAACATCCGCACTCTGAGGCGAGCCTGTAGAAGTGCAGAACGTAAGTGGAAAAAGGACAAGTTACAAATTTCTTATGAAATGCTTAAAAATTGTCTTGGTGTTTTTCAGAAAACTGTGAAATCTGCTAAGTCTAAGTACTTTTCTAATTTAATTGCTAAAAAACATAATTGCTCTAAAGCACTATTTTCTGTGTTAAACTCTGTTCTTAATCCTCCCGTGAATGTGATTTCCAATCCCTCAGTGTCATTATGTGAAGGTTTCTCAAGGTTTTTCTCTGAGAAGATCACTGCTCTAAGATCTCAGTTGCAACCAGTTGCTAATGTTTCACCTGACTTTTGTTGTTCTCCAGCCATATGGAGTGTTTTTGACCCTATTTCTCTTCAGTCCTTCAGAGAAATTATCGATCATTTGAAACCTACCTTTTGTCCTAATGATATTCTCCCTCCTCGTTTATTTAAACAAAAAACAAATTTTCGATATAGTTGGGCCATGTCTTGTGTCTTTTCTGAACAAATGCTTATGTTCAGGGACTATCCCTGATAGCCTTAAAGAAGCTACTGTCACACCTCTTCTTAAGAAACCTTCACTTGATGATAGTGATTTCAATAATTTTCGACCTATCTCGACTCTTCCTTTTCTTACTAAAGCTTTAGAAAAAACTGTTTTTATTCAGCTGCAGTCTTTTCTTAGCTCTAATCACATTTTTGAAACTTTCCAATCTGGTTTTAAGCCTTTACACAGCACAGAGTCGGCTTCATTACGGGTTTTTAATGATATACTGTTAGCAACTGACTCTGGTGAATCTGTGATCTTGATACTCTTAGACCTAACCTCGGCTTTTGATACAGTTGATCATAATATTCTCCTGTCCCGTCTGGAAAGCTCTGTGGGCATTCAGGGAACTGTCCTCAGTTGGTTTAAATCTTATTTGACGAATAGAAGCTTCTCTGTTAGATTAGGTAACTTCTCTTCATCACCTACTCAACTCTCTTGTGGAGTACCGCAGGGTTCAATTCTTGCACCTTTCTCTTTTCTCTGTATTTACTTCCTCTGGGCTCCATCTTCAGAAAACATGGTGTATCATTTCACTGCTATGCAGATGATACCCAAATCTATTTACCCCTGAAACGTAACTCAAATGCTGCTCTGAGATCTCTTTTTGTATGCCTAGATGAAGTGAAATTGTGGTTCTCTCAAAATTTTTTGTTTGTGAATGAATCTAAAACCGAGGTTATAGTCTTTGGCCCCCACCATAGCTCTGGGATCAAAAACATCGACCTGGACTACCTTACTCCTTTTGCCTCATCCTGCATTAAAAACTTAGGTGTTTTTTGGGACCAGAACCTCACATTTGAAAAACAAATAAACTCTGTAATTAGTTCTTGTTTTTTTTCAGCTACGTCTCCTCTCTAAGATTAGATCCTCACTCTCCGAAAAAACCTTAGAGATTGCGATCCATGCGCTTATTACATCTCGCTTGGATTACTGCAATTCTCTTTATTATGGTATGTCCAAATCCTCTATTGCCCGTCTTCAACTAGTGCAAAATGCTGCTGCAAAATTTCTCAAAAGAAAACGCAAATTTGATCATGTTACCCCAATTTTAAAATCATTGCACTGGTTACCTGTACACTTTAGAATTGAATTTAAAATTCTTCTTTTTGTTTTTAAATCGCTAAATAACCAGTCACCAAGCTATCTGTCTGAGCTACTCCACCCTTACAATCCCACTCGAAATCTGAGATCTGGTGATAAGAGAGTTCTCTGTGTCCCCAGATCGCGATTAAAGCAGAGAGGTGATAGAGCCTTTGCTATCGCTGGCCCCAGGCTGTGGAACAGTCTACCAGCCTATATCAGATCGGCACAGTCTATAACTATTTTTAAATCTTCTCTTAAAACTTACTTTTTTTCTTTAGCTTTTAATTCAGTATGAGTATATTGTGTGAATGTATGTATCACTTTCTATTTTCTTTTGTTTTTCTTTTTTTTCTTTTTTTTCCTTCGCCTTATTGTTCAGCACTTTGGTCAGCCATGCTTGCTGTTTTTAAATGTGCTATATAAATAAATCAACCTTGAACCTTGAACCTTGAGAATGAGCTCTTACATAGGTGTGCTGAGTTTGAAAAAAAAAAAAAATTGTCTGGTTTTCCAGTACAAATATCTAAAGATTCTTAAATCAGAGATACATTATTGGAGAAGCAAAATTAAAGTTAAAAATGTATCAGAATGAAGTGAGTTTGTGCTTAAAACAAGAAGAAATATGGGGTCAAAAAAATTAAATTTGAAGTGAAAACGATATACATTTTGTTTAACACAAATTATTATTATTATTATTATTATTATTTATTTGTTTGTTTGTTTGTTTTTTTTGCAGAATTTATACATACAAGATCAGGGGAAATGAAGTATGGTTGTATCTCTTACAATGAATAATCATAACGACAAAAAACAGAAAACAGAAATATCCTGGGTTTGCATACATCAGTATGTAATTACAAAGAGAAAGAAGAAAAGCACAAGGTTACGTAAGTCACATCTTTAAATAAATCGTCATAATGCATCAAAATTTTGCACTTTTTTTTTATTTATAAGTCTAAGGGATCAAATAAAAGAGTTAAATTCAGCAAGAAAAAGAGGAAACTTAAAGGAGACTTAAGCCAGCTTTGTTTGTGAATGAAGAATTTTGCATAAGATAAAGAAGTTAACAACATATTTAAGTGACACAGCTTTGAGTTTCATAATAAAAGATAACTTTTTTAAAGATGAAGGTGTGGGTCACATTGGTAAAAACATAAGAATTTAAATCAGCCCAAAATGTATTGTTTAAATTACAATCAGAAAAATAAATGGCAGCTGTTTCTTCAACAAAACCACAAAAAGAGCAAGTTTCATCAATATCAGAATATTTAGAAATGGATGAGTTAACAGGATAGATTTTATGAAGGATTTTATAATGAATTTCCTTAACTTATGAGAGAAGGAAACTTGCTAGACAAGATGTTACACTTCAATAGGAAAGACAGGACACCAAGATTGATACAAATTATTAATAATTTATTATTCCAGTAGAAACGGTGACGTCATCGTGACGCGGATCACCTGCAGCGGAACTGAAGCGCGCGAGGGTAGCGTGGAACACTGAACTGAGTCAGAATAACCGAGTATTGATGATGATTACTAGTTCTGACAGGAAACTGTTTAAACTATACCCGCAGTCTCTAGAAGAGTGATGAACACTTTAACTAGCAAACATGTCTACATGCTCAAAACTAAGAGTAACTAAAACACGACCAAGATGCTCTTTACCAAACCTTATGACGGACCTGTGAGGATTATTGAAGGTAAGAATCGGTTTGTTTCTTCATTAGAGACTGCTGGACTGAGAAACAACTGAAGTTACTGCAGAAATATTCATGAGCGTCAGATTTCAGTGATTCTCTGTCAGACCAGCAGAGGGCGCCACCACACCTCCGCATTCTGCTCTTCATCATTATTTTGGCACAATTGTAGAGATCCTCATGAATAGTGATTGGACCTAATTTGGAGTCTCTAGATCCAACTCTATAGCGCCACCACCAGTTCAAAAATTCAACATTCTAAAGGTTATAACATTTGAACCGTTTGTCCTAGAAAAAAATTTAGTACATCTGATTTGGCTCTTCATGTTGATGCTATTCAACTTCTTACATTAAGTCTCCGCCCATTACAGTAGTGGCCATTTTGAAAAGTACAGTATTCAGTTTTTTTGCTACTCCTCCTTCAAATTTTGTCCAATTTTGTCCAATCTTTTGATCAGATGATCTTTGGACCGAACCGCATAGAAATGACTGAACAGAATTTTTTTCCCTATGGGTAAAATAAAAGTTATGATGTCATGAAGTTAACGAGGTCGACCCAAAATTGCTATAGAGGCTGTATCTCAGCCAAACTTTGAGCAATCGAAACAAAAGTTGGTATGCTTCATCAGGACCATGATCTGAGGGGAACATTCCAAATTTGGGAACAGCGCCACCTACAGTTCATGAGATCTGGAAAATTGCTATTTTGGCCAATAACTTTTGAACACTTTCTCAGAAAATCGAGGTCTTGGTGTCTATGGATTCCTTGGGCCATGCCGAATCCGAGGATATCAAATTTGTCAACATCGGATGAACCATGTGTCCGCCATTTTGAATTTTGTCATAAATTGCAATATCTTTTAAACAATTTGACATATCTTCACAGAAATTGGTACATATGACCTTTAGAAGGTCCTGAAGGTACCTGAGAAGTTTCAACACAGCGCCACCTACTGTTCCACAGATGTAATGATTATTGCAAAAATGCTTATAACTTTTGAAAACATTTTCCAAAATGTGTATGCTTTATGTCATTTTATTCCCTGGCTAATGCCAATTCCAACGATGTGTCATTTGTCATTTTCCTTAAATGTACCTGTCCGCCATATTGAAATAAATGAAAAATAGTTTTTTCGCTACTCCTCCCACAAATTTTTTCCAATTTTGTTCAAAATCAGCTCAGATGATCTTTGGACCGAGCCGCATAGAAATGACTGAACGGATTTTTTGATATTCGCTACCATTCCCAAGATATTCATCTCCAAATGTGACCTTGCTTGTGTTTGTTGTCTTATGCTAGTTAGCTTAGCATGCTAACCAGTTGTCATTCTTTTTAATGTGGCTCTTTGGCTATCAAGTTAGCCATGAGCTTCATTAGCATTAAGTTAGCTTAGCATGCTAATATGGTTAGCATGCTAAGTAATGTTTTTTTTTTTTTTGTGTAAATTCTATCTTACACTAAAAGTTCTCTTCCACAGCCTGTTGAACGTGTATCCTCAAGTAGCTCAATGTGTAAAGCCAGATACCTGAAGAGCACTGTACCCAAAGATAGTGAGTTCGATTCTCGGGTGGAGTGGTTTTATGAAATTGTGTGTTTTGTTTCCTTTATTGCCTCTTGGATTAGAAAGAAATGCTTTTTGTTTCATGCTGTGTTCATTTTCATCTAAGCTTCTGTACATTCTGAGATCATTCTCGCCCATAATTCTGAACCAGCTGTTTCATGTTTGTTCATTTTCTGCTGTTTTTCCTCTTCCTGCTCCGTATTGCGCTACAGCATGATGAGCTGCAGAATGATCTAAAGTAAAGTTATTAAATATAACATTCAGTGCAGTTTTATAACAATTCTTAATTTTGAGTTCATTTTCACATGAACTAATGAACTTCGGCAGGTGTACCAACATTCACCTGCACAGTGGTGCAATGAGATGAGAAATGGACATTTGACCCTGCAATCGATTTGACTTGACCCAAGGAATCAGAGGAAAAAAGAATTTTGTTTCTAACCCTTATGGTTCAAAAGTTATTAACATAAACATAAGTGCAACTTTGGACAGCTGGTGGCGCTAGAGGGATTGAGTTAGAGACTCCAAATTTGCTATGGACATAGCTCAGACTGTCCTCTAACTGTGTGCCAAATTTCATAACATTCCCGCAAGCGGTTCTATGGGCTGTCATAGACTTCAATAGCGGAAGAAGAAGAAGAAGAAGAAAAAATAAAAAAAAGAACGCCAACGGATACAATAGGTGCCTCCGCACCTTCGGTGCTTGGCCCCTAATAATAATGTTTCACTTCTTAACTCTAGCATGAACTAATAATGAATTAAGATCTAAAGTTGTATGTTAACATTAGATATGCACAGAGAAATAACATGTTTATTAACGTGTGTGTAAATAGAGTTTGAGTGAATAGCGTTTACTGTGAAGATCCACAGAAATGTTCTTCAGTGATGTGACTGATGAATATTGAGCTCTTTATTTTAGCTCTTTACTATAAAACTATATGGTCATGTGACAGATCAAATAAACTCAGGTAAAGTCAGGACATCAGCAGACCTTTCACCTTCGCTGAATTAACGAATCGCTCACATGTAGATAAACAATCCTGGGAAATTATATAAGACACACTGAGCTTAACTTCCGTCATGTGTTCGGCTGCAGTGTCATGACTTTACCAGTCAGCGATTGGCTCTTTTATTTAGAAGGCGGGACTTATTCCGCCATATTGTGCGTCACACTTTCTCCCGCTCACAGTTATACGAGTGCAGCGTCTCTGTGTTTCTGGAGTCTTTTAATCCTGATCTCTTAATGGCCGATACTGATATCTTAGAGAATCGATGGCCAATAAAAGTGATATTACAGTATTAAATTTAAATAACATTCATAACAATTGCTGCAATGAAATTTAGACTTATTTTACATATTTACTGAGTTAGAAATAATTAAATGTAAAATGTGAGTATATGTACGCTACGTACACTGCAAAAAATATACAAATATCTAAACATTCTAAAAAAAAAAGTTACATTTACTGGAGAAGCAAAAGTTAAAATGAAGTTTGTTCTGTGATGGAAGATTTAATTAATCATAACTAACATTTCCTTTTTCATGCAGGGTTGATATTTATATGCTTTTGAAACCTAAACGTCCCCAAACTTTGGGTGAAAGTCAGCGTGTGTCTGAATCATATCTGAACATGACAAAAGAGGAACACAGCTAGACAACTTCTAAATATAATAACCCCATGACATATTGAGAAATCAACGAACTAATAAACACATGATTTGGGCAGATCTGAAGGGTTTGAACCGATCATACTGTAGAATGCTTTATATGCACTTCTGTATTCTGACTGACTCGTGATTAAACATGTCAGAATCAGTCAAAAAATGCTTTTCTTACTTAGATTTAGTCTGGACAAGTAAAATATTGTCTTGTTTTTAGAAAAAAAAAAGCAAAATAATCTTGTTTCTGTTTGAATTCAGTTTATTTTTCTATACAAGATATTTGTTCTTGTTTTAAGCACAAGCTCACTTCATTTTGATATGAGCACAAGTCTTGATATCTTCAGTCATCCTCAACCAAACTTACTTGACGAGTGAGAACCAATTAGGTTTTTTCTCACGTGTCACGCAAGTATGGCTGACCTCTGATCAATGGCTGTTTGCTGATCAATGTTTATATATAAAGAAAGGCCTAATTTAAGCCTGTTCATCATATGAAGCCATTGTGTCTTAACAGAAGACTTGGATTAAACCGCTCCATTCACATGGATTTGTTTTACAATCTCTTTATGAACAGGGTGAATTGGGTGAACAGATTTTCAATTGAGGGACAGACATCTCTCAGATTTCATTAAAAGATCTTCATTTGTGTTCCAGAGATGAACAAAAGTCTTTGGTTTGGAACAAGGGTGAGAAATTGATGACAGAATTTTCAGTTTTGGGGGAGCTAACCCTTTAAAGGCCAATACACACCGCGCCAGCAGACGGTCAAGTCAAGTCAAGTCACCTTCATTTATATAGCGCTTTCTACAATGCAGATTGTGTCAAAGCAGCTTTACATTGATAATTGGTATATAATTTTTCCTTTTAAAGAATAGTGTCAATGCAGGCAGATCAAAAGCACTGTTGAATAAATGTCAAGGATACTGTTGAATATCAAATGTCAAGTCAAATTAAATTAAATTAGGGCTGCACGATTAATCGTATTTTATCACGATGACGATATCTGCTTCTCTCGATTGATTTTAAATAATCGTCACGATATTGGCCGCTCTCTATGAAAATGAACATAATTTGGAAATATTGGAAGTAATATTAGGAATTTCGCTGTTTTATCTTTTGAAGTTCCTAAAGGTTTTACCAGTTTTCATAATGTTGATCAGCTAGAAATGATTTTTCTTTGCTTTACGAATTTGCCGGGCAATTTAAATCTGGTTTGTCTTATTGCAAACGAATTGTGTTGCTTTAAAATCTAATGTGAATACATATTACAAAGCGCTCACCAAAACCATGTTTTGTATTGATTTACCATCTAACGAAGTTATCATAGTTGGTTAAATTTAAGTCTTTGTGCCACCTATAGGCCTTTTGGGTGAAGTGTAGGTTGGTAAAGAACTTGCAAAATAGCCATAGTTACATTACTCTTTTGATAGAATAAACATGATTAATAATCGTGATTATAATTTTGAGGAAACTGTGGCACTGGCTGTCGTGTTGATGATGTCTTCACAATGGATGATCTAGTCGACTCGATCTCTGCTGATACAGGGCTGCGTTGTGGTCGTGTCAAGGCACCGGTCCTCGGTCTCAATTGGAAACGGCCCCGAATCCGGTTGGCTACGGTAAACCTCGGGATAAACAGAAAGACTAATATTAGCGTAGATGCCATTCTTTTTCTGATGTAACAAGTACATCTGGTGTTATAGGAAGTGTTCCCGGTTCCGGCTGAACTAATTTATGCAGCCTAATAATCCTTTAACGGATTTGAAAATATAAATTTATAAAGTGTTATGTGTATGCCAGGTTAAAGAGATGCGTTTTTAGTCTAGATTTAAACTGACAGAGTGTGTCTGCTTCCCGAACAATGCTAGGAAGATTGTTCCAGAGTTTAGGTGCCAAATAGGAGAAGGATCTACTGCCTGCAGTTGATTTCGATATCTAGGTATTATCAGCTGGCCTGAATTCTGAGATCGCAATAAACGTGAAGGACTATAATGCATTAAGAGCTCGCTCAGGTACTGGGGAGCTAAACCATTTAGTGCTTTGTAAGTAATTAGCAATTTTAAAATCTATACGATGTTTAACAGGAAGCCAATGCAGTGATGACAGAACTGGGCTAATATGGTCATACTTCCTAGTTCTAGTAAGAACTCTAGCTGCTGCATTTTGTACGAGCTGTAGTTTATTTATCAAACGGAGGAACAACCACCCAGTAGAGCGTTACAGTAATCTAGTCTTGAGGTCATGAACGCATGAACTAACTGTTCTGCATTCTTCATTGAGAGCATATGTCGTAGTTTAGATATATTAAGATGGAAGAATGCGGTTTTACAGATGCTAGTAACATGGCCTTCAAATGAAAGATTGGTATCAAAGAGCACACCCAGGTTCCTAGCTGACGACGAAGACTTAACAGAGCAGCCATCAAGTGTTAGACAATATTCTAGGTTATTACGTGAAGAAGTTTTGGTCCAAAAATTAGAATCTCTGTTTTTTCTGAATTTAGTAGTAGGAAATTACTGGTCATCCAGTTTTTTATATCAGCTATGCATTCTGTTAATTTTGTGAATTGGTAAGTTTCGTCAGGGAGTGAAGAAATATAGAGCTGAGTATCATCAGTGTAACAATGAAAACTAACGCCATGCTTCCTAATGATATCTCCCAAGGGTAGCATGTACAGAGTGAAAAGCAACGGTCCTAGTACTGAGCCTTGCGGTACTCCATATTTAACTTGTGATCGATATGACATCTCATCGTTTACTACTACAAACTGATAACGGTCAGATAAGTATGATTTGAACCATGCCAATGCAATTCCACTAATGCCAACATAATTTTCAAGTCTATTTAAGAGAATATTGTGATCAATAGTGTCAAATGCAGCACTAAGATCCAGTAACACTAACAGAGAGATACAACCACGATCTGATGATAAGAGCAAATCATTAGTAACTCTAATGAGAGCAGTCTCAGTACTATGGTACGGTCTAAATCCTGACTGGAAATCCTCACAGATACTATTTCTTTCTAAAAAGGAACATAGTTGCGATGAAACTGCCTTTTCTAGTATTTTTGACAGAAAAGTAAGATTTGAGATCGGCCTGTAATTGACTAATTCTTTAGGATCTAGTTGTGGTTTTTTTAATAAGAGGTTTAATAATAGCCAGCTTAAAAGTTTTTGGTACGTATCCTAATGACAAAGATGAATTAACAATATTAAGAAGGGGATCTATGACTTCTGGAAGCATCTCTTTCAATAGCTTAGTTGGTATAGGGTCTAACATACATGTGGATGATTTTGATGATTTAACAAGTTTAGACAATTCTTCCTCTCCTAAAGCAGTAAATGAAATGAATTTTTCCTCAGGGACACTACAATGCACTGTCTGACAAAGGACTGTAGTAGACGGTTGCATGGTTATAATTTTCTCTCTAATATTATCAATCTTGCAAGTAAAGAAGTTCATAAAGTCATTACTGCTGTGCTCTTTGGAAACATCAGAAGTTGAAGCTTTATTTCTTGTTAATTTAGCCACTGTATCAAATAAATACCTAGGGTTGTGTTTATTTTCTTCTAAGAGTTTTGAAAAATAGGCAGATCTAGCAGTTTTTAAGGCCTTTCTGTACTCAATCATTTTCTCTCTCCACGAAATGCGAAATACTTCTAGTTTTGTTTTCTTCCAGCTGCGCTCCATTTTTCTGGCTGCAGTTTTTAGGGCCCGAGTCTGCTCATTGTACCATGGTGTTGGATTAATTTCCTTAATCTTTTTTAAACGCAAAGGAGCGACTGAATCTAATGTGTTTCTGTTGCAACATCGAGGTCTTCTAAGCTGTCTGGTATGCTAAGGTGATGAAACTGATCAGGAAGGTTATTTATAAAGCAATCTTTAGTGGTAGAAGTGATGGTTCTACCATATTTATGGCAGGGAGGCAGTTTAGCCTCTTTAACTAAATGTAGTATACACGAGACTAGATAATGATCTGAGATGTCGTCACTCTGCTGCAGAATTTCAACGGCATCAATATCGATTCCATGTGACAATATTAGATCTAAAGTATGATTACGACAATGAGTGGGTCCTGACACGTGTTGTCTAACACCAATAGAGTTTAGAATGTCTGTAAATGCCAATCAATGAGTCTTTTTTATTATCTACATGGATATTAAAATCACCAACAAGCACTTTATCATTTATATTTATTTATTTTGATAAAGTCTGTATGGTGTCCTGGTGGCCTGTATACAGTAGCCAGCACAAATGTCAGCTACATAATGTTACGTAAAGCACCATCACTTCGAAGGAATTATATTTGAAAGACTTTTGACTAATACTGTAAATATTACTATAAATTACAGCAACACCTCCCCCTTTGCCTTTCTGTCGAGGATTGTGTTGATAATCATAACCTTGAGGGCTAGACTCATTTAAAGTAATGTAATCGTCCGGTTTTAGCCAGGTTTCTGTCAAACACAGCACATCTAGATTATTGTCTGTGATAATATCATTTACAATAAGTGCTTTTGAAGAAAGTGATCTAATATTTAACAACCCAAGCTTTATCATTTGTTTATCATTATTATCTCGATTTTTTTATTTGTTGAACATCAATTAAATTTTCCATTAAATGGGTTTGGAAGTTTTTGTTTTTATTAATTCGGGGTACAGACACAGTCTCTATGTGATAATATCTAGGTGTAAGAGTTTATATGTGTTGGGATTTATCTGACTTCTGTAACGTGAGGCAGCTAGCAGACGGTCGGTTTAACCAGTCAGTCTGCTTCCTGTCCTGGGCCCCAGTTTGTCATGTTTCAGCTCTAAGACTATGTGCCATATTACTAGAGAGAAGAGCAGCACCATCCCGGGATGGATGAATACCATCTCTTTTCAACAGGTCAGGTCTGCCCCAAAAACTTTTCCAATTGTCTATGAAACCTATCTGTGGACACCACTTAGACAGCCATTGAGTGATAATCTGCTAACTATCTCATCACTCCGACGAGCAGGAAGGGGACCAGAGCAAATTACTTCTCCTGACATTGTACTTGCGAGTTCACACACCTCTTTAATGTTAATTTTAGTGATCTCTGACTGGCGAAGTCGAACATCATTTGTGCCGACGTGAATAATAATTTTAGAGTATTTAAGATTAGCATTAGCCAGCACTTTTAAATTTGCTTTGATGTCAGGTGCTCTGGCTCCCGGCAAACATGTGACTATGGTGGCTGGTGTCTCTATTTTCACGTTCCGTGTAATAGAATCACCAATAACTAGGGCACTTTCAACAGGATTCTCAGTGGGTGCGTCACTGAGTGGGGAGAACCTGTTTGATGTTCTTATTGGAACGGAAGAGTGGTGTTTTCCGCGGCTAGGCCGCCTCACCGTTACCCAAGTGCCCTGCTGCGCGGGCTCTACAGCCGGAACCGAACAATGTACAGAGTTTACTAAGCTAGTCGCATCCAAAACAGTATCTGAAGCCCCTGCATTCTTACTATCCTCGATTAAAGTTTGGATGCGTGTCTCTAATTCTGAGATTCTCTCTGTCAGCCTGACTATTTCCCTACATTTATGACATGTAAATCCCTCGTCGCTGACAGAGAGAGCTATACTGAACATGTGACAAACTGAACACGAAATAACACTGGGAGAGGATGACATGACTCACCGTGTTTGTAGACTGATCCGATCCGAGTTACCACAGCTGTTTGATGAACGCGTTGAAAAGGAGGCGCGCGAGACTGATGACAAGTTAACAAGCTAGCAAGATGCAAACGCGTTGTAACAGCGATTTAGATTCAAAGATTACAAGCCAGCCAATGCTATGAAGTTCTACACAATGACATCACATACTATGCATTTTAGCTTGGGACATAGTGTTGTATGTCATAGCGTAGTGTAGAACGGCATGTCATTGTGTACTACGTCATGGACTACGTACTACGTTTTTTGGACGCATGTCAAATGCGTATGACTGTTGAGCCAGAATCTTGTTATTTTACTTCATAAAGTTTTAAATAAGGATATTCCTCTTACACAAACTCATCAATTTGTTTCAGAAGGCCTATATTAACCTCCTGGAGTCATATGAATTCATTAATGCATTTGTTTGGTCCTCAAAATTTGGACTACCATTCACAAACATTATAAACCTTGAAGGACTAAGGATATTTTTAAATGCATCTCTAATTGTGTATATCTGAAAGAAGATCATATACACCTACACTGTAGGATGGCTTGAGGGTCAGTAAATCATAGGATAATTTTTATTTTTGGGTGAACTATCCTTTTAAGCAATCTTATTTGTTTAAATAAATCATTTGTCTTGAAATGCATTATGGTGTTTTCCTTGGACTTATCCTTACTTTTGTTGTTCAAACTTTTGAAAAACTTTTTTTTTTTTTTTTTTTTTTTTTTTTTAAATCAGAACCTGTTTTGCCTAACCCTAACCTATTACTGCTTCTGTATTACAGTGGCTTTTATAATGTTTGGCACAATTTTTTTGGGATCTCAGGGTTTCTTATACATTAACACAGCAAAGTAAGTGAGAGCCTGTTAACATCCCCATAATCAGGGAAATTGAGCTTGTGTGTGAGACAAGTGTCTTGTTTTAAATGAATGAATTTCATAAGCAGCATCCCTGACTTGGCCAAGCTACATTCATAAATAAAAAGCCTTATTTATTTATTCCTTTTCTAATTTTTCCAACAAAAGTTTAGGCTTTTAGCCCACCACCACTACCAAAACCACTAAAAGCCTTGCTTTTATCCATTGTTTTTGCTTGTAGCTACAGACCATCAAGCAAGGGTTCTGCTGTGTTGTTTGTATGAGTAGGTATCCCAATAAATGTTAATTGTCCCACATGTGAAATCATTTTGGATCCATTTTGTGTAGTCTGTGCCCGAGTTTGAGATTTCCAAATACACATACAGTATGTTATTACATTCTCTAACCAAGGTCAGCTGTGTCTCATCCACTACAATTAATTACATGTACTGATGCACTTTTGTAACATCCCATGGTGTAATGATATACAATAACAGACATTTTTAAAAGCATTAAAGTTAAATATAAGGAAACACTGTTACTCGGTACATCAAGAACAATTTAAGGGCAGGTAGACAAACACAGAGAATGACTGACTAGTTTTTCTCATTTTAATTTTTTTATTTTTTAGAGTTCATCGTGGAGCCAGTCTTCACACAGTGTTGCCGAAGCATTATTGGCTGCAAAACATGTGTGGAACAGTGGCAGGAGACCTCTGTTTACTGTGCAAAATGTAGAGGGAACACCACAGGCAACAACATATTTGAAATTAATGGTTTGTCAGAAGCATTTTCTGTTCTGAGATCTCTTTTTGAAGAGGAGTAGCATTTTGCACTTTTATACTCACAAATAGGCATGTTGTATTTGACTTTGTTTTACTGATTCAAAAACTGAGTTGTAATGTTAATTTATTTACATGTTTAGGCTGGTTGATGTGATTGGTGTTCATTGTTCTTGTTACAAATTTACATTCTGTTCAAATAGAGCAATCTGCTTTTCACACATTGCGCTGAGTTGTGGTTATAAGACAGAGCAATGCCTGTTTGTACGGAGCCAAGTCATTGCTCACTGCTCTAGAGAACAAGTCTGAAATGTCTGAATATTGCTCAGCAAACTGATTCTCAACTCTAAGTTTGTCCTGTTCAGTTGAAAATGGATCAACTCCAAAAGTTGAATGTGTGGTCAGTGAGGATCCCAGCTGTTGGCTGTAAAGGTCTGCTGCATCAACTGAATGAGGCAGCAGCTCCTGTGGGATTTTTTTGGCCAAGTCATTTGGTATACCTTTACCTGTAAAATAAAGAACAGACTGTTGGTCTTAACTTATGCTTATTGTGATTATTGTAATCTTTGCAACACTGTTTTATTTCACCTGGAATTCGGTGACCATTCCATGACTCCACCAGCCTTGTAAGACCAATCTAGCACAACTGGCCAGTCAGGTTTGACACACAGTGTCTCACAAGGCTGTTGTTCATGTCTATTTCCTCTTGATCCACCAACTGCAGAAGAGCTGTCTTCAGTGGATAGTTGACACGATTGTTGACTTCAGGCCAGATTCGTTCAACTATATGATTCTGAATTTGCAACAAAGGTTCATCAGTCAATCTGTTGTGGTGGTTAATGGAAAAATATGTTATGGCCCATTTGGGGAAAAATAATTATGCAGAATTCCCAGTAAATCTGTAAATGTATCAACCCAGCAGTCATTATGCACATTTACACCTGGTCCTCTGCTTAAGGACAATTTTCCCAAATGGAATGTAACATTTAAAAAAAAAAACAATAACTAGAATTTAAAGTATTGAATAAAGTCCAGTGTGTTTTTTTTGTTTGTTTGTTTGTTTGTTTTTTTTCTTTCAGCAGTTGTTTAATGTTAAGATGTAACCAGATTAAAAAAATCTGTTCTTGGCCAAGGTTAATTTTAATGGGATGTTTACCCTAAAATTCAGAAAGCATAGAAATGTAACGACAGTTTATGTCATGTATGCAAGTAAACAGTATGCTGCTGAAGCAAACAATAATAGTAATAATAAAAGCAGGCATACAAGTAGTGTGCAGCTGAAGCATCCACAAAAAACTACTGAACTGTACCCTTGTGGATGAAGTCTGTAAATAAGGCCTTCTCTCCTGATTATGGCGATGAGATGTCAGCAGCTCCTGCATGAAGAGTGTCAAATAAAACTCCTTGCCATGATCTATTCGCACCTGGTCCCATATACCATATTCAAGTACTGCAGGCCTATTGGATGAAAAAATCAATTTTATTTAACTTTTTAAACATAACTGTTCCAAATCAGTTATTTTCTGTATAATATGGTTCATAACAATGTAGGTGTTCAACAGTTTAGTCACATTCTTAGCCATGTGTATGCAATCCCTTTAGTGTCCACAACAAGACATAGGCTGTTACCTGAAAACATCTTCATAGATGGCAAGGTTGTTTTTTATAGGCATTGTAGAATGAGCAACAACCTTTTTGCTGAAGCCATCAATGGCTAAAACATGGGTGACCCCAAACATAGCCAGTTTTTCGTTTTGGTCCATATGGATCTTATGGCCCATGTAACCAGCTTGATATGGTGTGGCGTTGAGATTGCGGGCACCCTGAAAAAAAATAGATAAACAACGTACTGAAACTATTTCATATACAAAATCCCATTAGTCCTTTATACACTGCATCGGTTGCAGGTTTTCTAAATGTAACAATGCCTATTTGTGTTGTCCCTGTCAAATAAATTAATATAAATAATTATAATGAATAAAAAAAATAAAAATTAGGGTATTTGGTTTGATTATACTATACAATTGTGTAAGTTTTTTTTTAATCTTAGACAAGCTAAGTAACTGCAGCTAAACAACCATATAAAAATACACATTAGCTCATAGTTAAACATAAATTGGAATTTTGATAATGTAAAATATTAATGTTGAGACAGTACATACCTGACGTCTTGCTTCATGGTAAGGCTGATGCATAGGTCTGAGCACTGTTCCAATTCGAGTCTCTGCAGCATGCACTCCTTTCATGGCGAGATACCCCTTTATCATCCTTCTTCCACATGTAGGTCCCGTCTAGAAAATAACAAATGAACATGATTTCCAGTTTCCAAAATCATACCAGCTGATATATGTTTATCATGCCATTAGACAGTGCAGCATGTGTATGTCTGTGTTAAGGGATTTGTCAGTGTTGTAAGGATTATGTTGACAGCGATTACTTACAAATAATGGTAGGCTGAGGCTAGTGTGATTTATTTACTATTTGTAATAAGCGGGCATAAAAGATGCCAGTTGAAGCAGGACATATGTGTGTCCATATAGGCCTACATGTTAGTTCTCACACTCTTTCTTTTTCACACACACACACTAAAAACGGGGAGATATAGCAAGTACATACCTCGGTTATAGTTTTTGCCACCTCTAACTCCAAATGCGCGTCGGGGAGTCCCATCAGACTTAAGCCATTTTCAGCGCAAAATCTCCTCACATTTCTTGCAGAACATCCTCTTGCTCCCCCACTTTCATGTGATATCCGCGCAGAGATTTTTGCAGATGACAGGCCTTGTTTTGCCATATCTAATATCATAACTGAGTATGGTTCCAAAGACATTTTAGTCTGGGCTACACTGGCACAATGTCAAATTTGGCGCTCTTGTCATGTAAATGACCACATCTGGTCTCGGAATATAAAAAACAGGCATTTTTTCGTTTCTGTTTTCTGGTGATTTTATGTTTTTTGTTATTCGAAATATAAAATGAAAATCAAACCATTTTTAAAATTTTGCTCATCCGTTTTTGACCATGAAAAAGAAAAACGCGTCGTATTTCAATTGTAGTTTTTTGTATTTTAAAATGAAAATCAAATAGCCACTCTTTTTTTGTTTTTTAATACCCGTTTCTAAAAAAAAAAGTCGAATGACCAAAAGATACACGGACCCCTGATTGGACCCAAACCCCTGCAAGAACCTTCGTTGAACTTCACAGCCGAGGACTCGCCAAAGTCCTTTGTTTCCAGCAAATCCTTGAGACGCAGAGAGACACTCAGGCAGCAACACGTAAACCCTGCGGCTATTCGACGAAGACTCCATTTTCTGCAAAGCCAACTATTTCCCCACGGACGTCGTCCTTCAGAACTCTTGAGCGAGCAACGCCGCTTCCTTCAACTCGGTCCGTGTACGTTTTGATAGTTTGTTTTCCAATTTGAAATGAAATACGCAGAAACGAGAAAACGGTCGTTTCCCGTTTTTTCGTTTGTTAAAAAAAAAAACGAAAAACGAGATTTTGACTCGATTTTCGTTTTTTCGGGTCACAGATAGAAAACGGAAACACGACTTCAAAACTCGTTTTCCACATGTGGGCGGTCATTACACGCCCCTTTCAGCCGATTGGTCAATCAAATCTGAGCCAGTGACGTCATCTTCAATTCGTTTGACAAAATAACAGTCCTCTGCCGCTATATCAGTAGATGTCATAAATCGGCTTTCTTCTGTGCAACCTAACGCGAATTTCACAGAAATATGTATGCACAGATAAAAAAAAAAAATGTTTAAAAAAGCTACAGTAAATTTAATTAAGTCTGTTTTTAAGCTGTCATTGTGTTTTTAAAATGTAAAATGTAAATGCCTCTACATCTGTTATCAAGCGCATGACATCCTTTGGGCTACTACCACCGATCAATAGGCTATATAATGATAGACTATTCTCTATTATAAATCAGTGGCTACTGCACTCTTTTTTCTTTTCTTTTTTTTTCTTATTTTAATGTTTTGTTTACATTTTATACATTTAAATTCAATCATTTAGCAGACGCATTCCTTGCAGTAGGCTATAGTAGACTATGCAGTCATATTAGAAAATAGGCTGTCCACTAGGTGGCACACATGACCACGATAACCTCCGTGCTGGGTTTCGTCTTTTTTACAGTCTATGGTTTCGTCGAAAGGCGATGGCGATCCTTTGCCCCTCAGTAGCTATTTTCATATTTTCAGTGTTATTCATGCACAGCAATACTAATGCGCTGTGAAGTCATTGATAAAAAAAAATTAAGAGCAGCTTCTTAACACAAAATAGTTGTTGTTGTTGTTGTTGTTGGTGGTGTGTGTGTTACGTTTTCACGATATGTAGTCTATGGACAAAAAGACAAATATGAAATATAATAAATATAGGCTAATAAAACTGTTATTCCTATTTGACATGTGACAACACCTAATAACGGTATCACCATAGGGGGGCCTTTTAGTTTTCCTTAGCTTATAAATGGCCATGCATATTTTATCTCTTAAATTAAACATAGCCCTAGAACTTTTATGAACACAGTGAACATTATTATATGTCACAGTTTACTACTTGCTATCCTCACTTTTTCTGTCTTTCCTTCGCTTTTGAATAAATTAGCTATAAATGGCCCTGAACATTTTACTTTCAATTTTGTTTTAATGGCAATTGGCGATTCTGCGTCAATTGCTTCAGTGGACAACAGCAAAACAAAAACTCTTGTATATTAAACATAGAACTTTTATTATCTTTGTAATTATTTTACTATCTTTTATTATCTTTGTAAATATTCGTGGCTTAAAGGGTCATGAAACCCCAAAACACTTTTTTTGAGATATAAACGTATGTATAGGCTGCACATCATTGAAAACACTAAAGGTACTCATTAATGTTATTCATAAGTGAAAAATAGTTATTTTTGCATTTTTCAGAGCGATTTCTGTCTTCCGGTTTGAAAAGCTGAGTCGGAGCAACTTCACAAAATCTGACGTCATCGTGTGCTTTCGGCCCAAGTATGGGCATGGTCGAACATGCTGACGTAGACCGTTTCGAGCGATTCTCGACATATATTCATGACATAAAGCTCATTTAATCCAATCACTGCGCTGTAGTATGCATAAGATTATAATTGCAGTATTATGCATGAGGAAGTATCACTTCTCTCGCCTCGGTCTGTTGTCATTCAGAGACATATCGTTGGTGTTCGTTTCCTCAGTGCCACAACACAATGTGTTTTCCTGTGACGCGACCAGAGCAGAGGTTTGTGTGCATGTGGATTGTTTTGCTGTAACCTACCAGCACAAATGGAAAATATGTTTGCGTGAGATCGCATTACAGCGGAGAATTCAAAAATGTCACAAAAGTGCGGCTCATTCTCCTCTGCCTGCTCTAGCTGCGTTCAAACACGCGAGCTGTAGGCTGTTTCCCTCAGCACAGCAGCACATGAGTGTTGTTTGTATTTTGCTCGCGATGCGGTCAGAACTGAAGTTTGAATACGAACACATGAAAAATACGATTGTTTTTATGATATACAGGCAGAGCGCGCATATGATCGGTTTCAGCGCGGAGCTCCGCGCGATGAGTTTAATAACACTAGCCATGTGACACATAGCTCATACAGAATAAAGTATCCGTGTTTAAAGTTTTTATTTCACACATTCTCCTGCACCAAACATTAACCAGCACGGTGTAGTTATGCACACATATTTCATCAAGTCTGAACGTGACGACACGATTATTCTAAAAGACTGGGGCAAGTTCAAGCTCAAACTGGTGCGCAACGTTTTGCTACGTTTTCCGGGTTGAACGACATGTTTCCTGGAAATGGTGTGCAACGGGTTTGAGATGGTTTTCTCTTGTTTGGTGGGTGTGTCAGAAATGTCAGCCCAATCAGTGGCAGGATGTATATGAACCTCGCGGTATTAAAGAGACAGCTCGCACAATGGGTATTAATGTAACAAAAATACTATACTTATATATTTTGCTATTGTATTGTGAAGTGACACTTTAATAAACATTTCTATTCTCCTCTGATTATATAATGGTAAATATTACAATATCAAAGCACAACAACAGTGATCATCAATAATGATAAGCCTAATACAAACAATGAAAATAATATAGATCATAACAGTCTCAGAGGTAAGAAATGGATTATCCTTCACCTGAAATGTTTGTCTTTTCATGCTGAAATGCGAGACAAATGTTGTATCACAATAATTAGAAGTTTCAACAAATCCCTTCACTCGATTGGGATGTTCTCTTTTATTCAGGACAGCGAGGGCAGTGACTGTAACATCGAGTGTATTTTGCAGTATTAAACACGTATTTATACCGATTTCATCAGGCTCCAGAAATTCTTCAAAAAGAACACAAAGAATGGCCTTCTCAGCTGCCATAGTTGCAACTCTTGCGTCATCAGAACAGGGTGTTCAACGCACCTCCGTTTCCGTTTAAAAAATGTTTTGCAACGTTTTGTCGGGGCTGAACGCAGCCCTGATTTTGAGACTGCAGTGCTCATAAATGTAATCAAAGTAGCCTATTGACTACGTGCACACAAGCGTAGTGACGAACTTCCGCTAGCGGCAGAAGTCGGCACACCGGTTTCCGGTTTACTTCCCGTCTTCATCCACTATAGTAAACAAGCAGGATTGAGTGCTGCTATTGTACGGGATATGTTGCAAAAGAGATATAATGTGCGTGACTCATCTAAGTTTCAAAAAACTGCTGAGCTGTGTGCCACTTTGCTCTGCTTCAAGTCGGTATTGAGGCAGAACAAAAATACTAACCTGAAATCTGAAGCACTGTAGCCATCGATCTGATCGCAGCATATTGCGTTGCGGTTGGTATACACCGGTTTTTAAACTTTTTTTTTTACGCAACCCTTTTTATTTATATGACCCATAGGCCTACAACCATGTAGCTAAACAAACCAAAACAAATTAATTTAAAACGAAACTGAAGGTAAACCCGTTGCTCATGGTGGTTATAGCTCTCTCTCGGTGAAGTCGAGCAGTGCTCTTGCTGAATTGCACGGATTGCACAACGGACTGTATTTTATTTTTTATAACGAACAAGCTGCGATGTCACGTTTCCAGTACTTTGTTGTGTGTGCGTGAGGCGCGGGCGCGATCAAACAGCCTTCACTGGCTGGATTCGTCATGGAAATGATTTCAACTTCGTTGGATTCGTTTGGACTCTTTCTCATCACTTGCTGAATTTTGTTGCTGGATTTACACTGTACGCTCATCTTGCCAGGACTGATTGACTGGAATATGTTTGTTGCAACATTATAATGGTGTGCACACAATGTGGTCAAACGTAAAGTGCATTGGTTGCTAAAGAATGAGTGATGTTTTTAAGTATATATTGTAGGTTTTTTTTTCCACAATGAAGAGTGTACAAATTCTGATGGGGTTACGGAGTCAAAGGAAAGTTTGCCTAGTGATGAAAACGAGTATGAAAGAGAGAAAAGACCAGTTAAATTAACAGCTAAAGCTTTATGGACTATGATCATATGCTGTCTTCAAGATATGGACTTTGTTGATACATGTATGTAAACAATCAAAACTTACAAGTTGTTTTGAAACAATGTTTATTGGAGCATAAATAAAGACATTCATTTTAATTGCATCTACATCAGTCTGCATGGACTCTTGTCAGCGCCCTGAACTTTATTAAAAAATGAGATAAAGTTAATACAATTGATATTACAATTATCACCAAAAAAACGAACAGACTGCGTTTTAAAAAAGATTTAACGTTACACTAAAAATGAACACGTCGCTAACTAGCTTAGCTTTAGCCGTTATCTGACGGCACTCCACATTAGATTAAACCACTTACCCTCGTAGTTATGTAAATAACTAGATATGCAAAGTTTAAAACCATTGTCCCGCTAGCTTGTTGAAACAGGGGACCAGGCATCAACGATGTGATAAACATCGATGATGCTTATTTTAGGCAAATCCTGAACACATCAAGTAAAAACAGACATTTTGAGCGTCGTGCAAGTAAACCGGAAACCGCTATGCCGACTTCTGGCGCCAACGGAAGTTCGTCACTACGCTTGTGCACATAGCCAATTATTAGCCCTATTAAATATTCTTTCGCATTTCTCCCTTGTGCTTGGGAGTTTGTAAACGAAAATTATTGTTGCCTTGTCAATATAATTTCTGTTTTTTCCCCCTGACTTTCAACTGACGCGATCATCGTTTCATTAACTGACAATTAAACGAAACTGGAATCATTAACTGGAATTAAACGAAATTAGAATTGATAAATGTCTGTGAATCATTAAAAAATTCCCAGGGGTTTTAGCCTACATGAACAAATAGCAGAATAAACAACAGAAAATGAGGGTTCATCATCATCACGCACCTGCAGCGCTTCTGTGAACGGAGAAAAAAAAGGATTAAAATATATAAAAGGTATAAATAGCTTATGTCTATGCGCAAAATTTATTTCACTTAAATAATTAACATATTACCAAAATAAAAGGGGAAAAAAATGCGACAATATGAGTGTCGGTTCATTTTTGAGAAGTACACAAAAAGGAAACCGAGACGGCAGAAAATTTCTTTGTTTATTTTACGAGCAATGTTTTGTTTTTATTGTACAAAAATAATAGGCCTATTTAACCCTTTACAGATTCGAATGGTGTTACATATATTTGACCATAAATGTCTGAGTATTTTAAGGTGTTTCCGCTTTTATAAGAAAATTCAAGTGAACGCGTCGCCGCCTCACGCACACACAACATCAGTTTTAGTAACTTGACATCGCAGCCTGTTAACTGTCAAAATAACATACATTCAACCAAAGTTATACTGCTCATTTTAAGTAGTCTGTGTACAATAAAAGCGTTTAAATAATAAATATAGTTTAGCCTCCAAATCGTGAATATTGAAACATTTGGATTTGTGTCAAATTAGAGAGGCCTAGGTTATAACGCTGGTTTCTGTTTCATTTCAGCTTTAAATGAATTCGTTTTAATATATTATTTTTGTCATAAGTAAAATAGCTATGTAGTGGTTAATCTGTGCTTTTCACTGCAGAGGACTGTTTGTTGAAGGAACTGAAGATGACGTCACTGGTTCAGATTTGATTGACCAATCGGCTGAAAGGGGCGTGTAATGACCGCCCACATGTGGAAAACGAGTTTTGAAGTCGTGTTTCCATTTTCTATCAGTGTTGCCAAGTCCGCTTATTATAAGCGACTTTGGGCTTGTTTTTCTGTAAAGTCGCTTACAAATATTGGTAGTCGCGGGTCGCGTTTTTTTGGGCTTGTTTCTAAAGTGTAGTTGCTTATTTTGGGCTTGATCCCAGCTCCATAATAAGTTGTCAAGCAGATATTTTCTATATGTTATTTAAATGTAGGAGTTTGTCTAGCCTGTTCTCTCTGTCCTCCCCTTTCCCCATACACACAGGAGAGTTTTTCCCCACCCACATCCTGCTTCTAATTGGCCCTTCGCAAAGACCCGCCCCCCTTAGTTACTGTTGCTTTGTCCGACAAGTCGTAGCGCTGTCACGTCACACGCAGTGAAAAATACATCGTGGAGCAAAGAGGATACTGGCAACACGTCGACAGACAAGACAGAGCAGGTTACTTATGATATTAAACAAAGTCCAGCTTTCAAATTGTGTAGTTATTAAAGAAATTCAAACAATAAAATCCGTTTTGTGGCTCTTTAATGTGTCGTGACGGATTGCTAGCGCCTCAGCTCAAGAGGCTCGTAAACCGATCATCTCTTCCTACTAGTCCATTTATAGCGTCAAATAAACATGAGTGAACATGAGAATTGAATGTTGTTTCAAACGCGGAAATACGTCAATATACACATTTTTTCAAGTTTAACTACACCGAGGTTAATCTTTTTGCTCAGGGGGGAGAAAAATAAAACTGTACCATGTGTGCAGTTTTGTAAAACTGCGCACAGTTTACCAATCTGTCTACATGGATGTAAATTGACAATCTGTACTCACAGTTTAAAATCCGTCCTCACGGATTGTAAAAACGTGCACACAGTTTATTTATTTTTCTCTTACTGGAACCTGGGGGGGGGCTCCATAGAAAAAGTTGCTTGTTTTGGGCTTGTTTTCACAGGCCTGGTTGCTTATTTGTCTCGCGAGATCTGGCAACACTGTTTTCTATCCGTGACCCGAAAAAACGAAAATCGAGTCAAAATCTCGTTTTTTCCGTTTTTTTTAACAAATGAAAAAACGGGAAATGACCGTTTTCTTGTTTCTGCGTATTTCATTTCAAAATGGAAAACAAACTATCAGAACGTACACGGACCCTACTCCGTCACAAAGGGAACACGCTTACGGGAGCAGCCAACGCAAGTAAACACGGGTCTCCTAATTTTGCTGAGCTGGTGCAATTTTATTAAGCAAATTGATGGATCCGAAATGGTCAATATTCATATTCATGCATTTTTATTAATATTTATTTTAATCATTTATGGCTTATGATTTATCAGTTTTACTTTTGCTTTCATATATTCATGTACTCCTACTTTATATATTAATTCTTATCATATTTTCAAGGATTTACTTGTTATTGTACCCTTATGGTTATTTTATATGTAAGAGTATGCTTGTTATGTTCAATTGTTCTTCAAGTGTTCCAATGTGACAGGTCATGCTGACACGTTTGTGGTTAGACATTGGACGCCTGCCAAGTACGGCAAAAGTGGTGTTTTTTCAGAATTAATATTTGCTGACATTTAATAGTGTAAGATTTGCAAAATTCCCCAAAGGGGATAAAACAAATTTTTGACACTGGACCAGTAGATGACGTAATGGGTGAAATGAACCTTTTCTTTTAGAACAAAACATCAATTTGAGTGGGATGTAAATTTCCCTATATGCTCATGGTATAAAGCTGACCAAGTCATTGATAATTCAGCTTTTTCCCTCCTTTGCTCTCCTTTGCTCCTACTTCTTGTCTCTTATCTGCAAATGTCTTAATTATTGCTCTTTTTGATCTTCATCTATTAGATACAACACTCTGGAGTTTACAATACTCTAAATTTTATTATTAACTATTGACTGCTTCTTTATGGTTGTTATTTTACCTTTTGGTTTTATTAAATATTTTCATTATCGATTAAAGTTTGCGTGTGAGGCTAAATTTAATTGTAATGAATAAATCATTTTTCATCAACTTTATCTACTGCCTGGATCTCATTTTCCCAAGTTTTTGCACCACAAATAAATCAGGTTACAGTCAGAGAAACTTGTTAAAAGCTAAACAATTAGGGAATCCATTCACCTCCAAACAATAACCTCACCATTTCCCTGTAACTGAATGTGTGTGTGTGTGTGAGTATATGTTTTTCGTTAGATTAGTTTGTGCGTGGTAGATTTAGTTAAAGTCTTGTTTGATTTTTCCATACATACGAGTGTCTTGTGCTGTGCTACAAAGATCATGCTACCTAGCTCATAATCATAATCATAATTAATAATCACAACAAAATATTATTTCAGTGGCCAAGGGATAATATTTTGTTCAGAATTTGTTCAATTTCTCGGTGGACGAATAATTGATAAAGTATTAAGATATTGATTCTGAATCATTTACGGTTAATCCGGTTCTTATGAAGTGTAATTTAATTACACTTTTGATTAATTATTTGGGTTGTTTCCTACACTTTTTTAATTATGCTATTATTATCAGTAAAGTTATATATTTTATTACTTCATGCATTAATTCATTGCTTGACTGTAAATGGAGATGTATTCACATCAGCTGTATTTGTGTGTGTTCATGCATAGCAGTCATATGACAAAATATTACATTTGGCTTGTTTTACTAAAGAAGTAATATGAAAAGTAATATAATTAAGTTTTGGTCAGCATTTATCAATATTATTGTGTGTAAGTGTTGGGTGTGCTAGCAGAGCAATTCATTCTGGGGTAGTCTTAAATTTAAGTAGTTTATACTTACATTTTTTGAGTATAAAATCAGTCTTCTCCAAAGGCGAGATCTTCGAGCAGCTGCTGATGTCTTCTTTGTGCAGACTAACACTGAGGAAATCCGCACTAGGTAGGGTTGTGGAGTTACTGGTGCTGTGAGGTGTTAGTGCACCTGTGACTCATATCTTTATTTTTATTGCAGGACCTATAATTACATACAAGATCAGGGAAAATACTATAGTTGTATCCAGTGGTGTAGTCTAGTTTTTTGTAGTGAGTATACTGTGATTTTTCCCTCCTAACCTCATACTCACTCCCAGAGCGACACCCCATAAGCACCGCCACACTCACTAATGCATATAGTATGCAATTGATCTAGGCTACATATTATTGAGAGCATTCTGAAAGACTTAAATCTGGGCAAAAAAAGACTTTAACAGCCAATGGTATTTACAGCTGAAGAGACTGGATGATTTTCTACTGTTTAGTGTCAATCACTATCTAACTCAGCCAGTTAAGATAACCTTAGAAATTATATGAATATGGTCCCTGCATAATAAGTTTTATCAGCTGGCAAGTTTCAATGCACATTTAAGAGTGCAAGTTGCAACTATTATTACAAAATGCTGGGTTAAAAACAACCCAAGTTGGGTTGAAAATGGACAAACCCAGCAATTGGGTTGTTTTAACCCAACTATTGTGTAAAAATTGCTGTATTGCTTGCTTAAAATGAACCCCAAATAGGTTGGAAATTAACATTTATTAATATTAAATATAATAAATAATAAACACTTAAATTGTTTATTAATAAATTATCACGGCTTGATTATTATTGTTGCCTCTAGTAATAATGTATCAGATTTTTAATTTCCAATCTATTTTGGGTTCATTTTAAGCCAGCCATATAGTAATTTTTAAACAATAGTTGAGTTAAATAAACTACCCAGCAGGTTGGGCAAATATTTAACCCAACTGCTGGGTTAAACAACCCAATCCATTTTCAACCCAACTGGGTTGTTTTTAACCCAGCATTTTTAGAGTGTAACAATAATGGAAAGATGAGGCTTATCAGTATGTCACAATATCACCCTATTTGGACTTTATTTTCAGTTTTTCTGTAGTTTTCCTGCCAATCTTTCATCATAGTTATGCATTTCAATTCACTAACTTGAAATTCGATTCAATATCAGTTATTTTGGATACTGTATATCAGTAGGCTACATGCCAAATTTTCTCAAGAAAAAAAAAAAGCTCAACTAATGCTTTATATAAATGGGAATCATTTGGTACTACATTAATATTGAAGGTTAAAATGAACTGATACAAATTTAAACTACACTTCACTCAAAAAAAGATTTTTTGATGCTGTTCAGTTTATTTAAACAATTTATTTGGATTCAACACCATTGTATCAGGTTTCTGGTTTAAATGTGATTGATTTATGTTAAACTGACTTGAAACGATTACTCTTTGACTTAACTTGATGTTTTCATATTGGAATAACACGTTTCAATCAAGTAAACCCAACCAGGACTCAATCAAATAGGATTTTCACTTCCCATCATGCTTTGCAAAGGGGCTGAACTAGGACTGTAAATGTTGAAATAAAGTGTTATTTTAAGCAGGAAGATTAGAAAATGGAAAGACTTTTTATTGTTTACTGTTCTATTATGTTGGTATTTAAAAGTTTCTGTTAATTAATAGTTTTAGGGTTACCATTGTGGTGAAGTGTTGCACTTGTGCTTGGGTTGAGGACCTGCTAACAACCTTTCAAATTACTTTAATAAGAAAGTAATCACTGTGGTAGTGCTCTGGGTTGCATTTCCCAAAAGCATTGTAAGCCTATGTTGATTGTAAAACCATTGCCACCAATGGACTTATGATCAATTTAGGCTTTACAATGTTTTTGGTTAAGGCAATTTAGAATGAATCCAGTATCACATCTAGATTTCTAACATAGAACATCACAAAAATAATATAAATCACAAAATTAAACAAGAAGAATTAATTGTAAAAATCAATGTATATGAAAACAATTTATTATTTATTTAATTATTTATTGCTTTTATTTATTTTCCAAAACATTGCAAATTAGTTGGGCTGACACTATTAAATTAAGCTGTGCCCAACCATAGTAAATAAGTTGAATCAACCTTAATAAATTAAGTTGACCCAACGTAAGTACATTAAATTGGAATAACAGAATTGCATAATGCTGAAATAAAGCAACTTAATCATGCGGAAATCCTTTCCATGATTTTTTTTTATGTTCGTTCAAAGAGTTATTTTTTTGAGTGTTAAGGATTTTTTTTTTGTAATAATAAAGTAGGCCTACTAACTTTAAAATTATCCAATTCGTTTTTTAAAATATAAATGGTGGCTGTCAGCTTGATGGATTCATTCAAACATTCATTAGGCTATTGAAGAACATTAAAAATTATAATTAGGCCTAATATGTAATGTGCATATATTAAGCTGAATGCTCCTCTCTAGAGTTCACTTTTCTAGCTGACTAATGAGTTTATGGTCACTGAATGTTTTTCTGAGGTAAATGTGACGTTACGTGACATTGTTTACAAGCTGTTATAACGTCTTTCCGCGGTTAAAACACTGATTGAGGGATTACACCAGACATGATACGGATTTAGTTAAGTTGTACTGTATATTTTAACATACCTTCGAAAGTTCATTCATGTTTATTTCGCGCTGTAACTGGTATTAAAGCGGAGGATCAGTTCACGTGCGCTTCACGTTGCTGCCGCATCTCTTGAACTGATGAGGCGCTACAGCGGTCACGACACATTAAAGAGCGCCAAAATGGTATTTATGTTTTTTCATTTCGTAGTAAAATGGCCAGAATTTGAAATATGAGACTACGTTTCATGTCAAAACGACAAATCTTATTGTGATTTACTGGATGATTACGTATCCTCGCGCTTTTTTAAGTTGGTATACGGAAATCCTTGACCTTTCCTAGTGGGTATACGGCGTATACCTATTTTTTACAGTCTATGGCGTATACCTGCGTATCACGTAGACTACACCACTGGTTGTATCTTTAACAATGAACAATAATAATGACAAAATGTTTGTATACATCATAGTTTGAGATTATATACTGTAACCTTCAGATTCAAGATAGGGAAATTAAACTCTACAGGGTAAAGCAAAGAGTCCACCAGGCAGTCTTTCAGTGCATCAAAACTTAAACTTTCTTTATTTATTCAAACGTTAGGAGAGGGGAAGTGGAGAAACTGTAACTCAGGCAGTTCTTCTTCTTTTTTTTCTTTGTGGTATGAAATTAAGTCTGGGGAAAAGGCAGAAGAGATATAGGATTAGTCTCTGTAGTGCAGACTACTCACGTCCTTCTACCCCCACAAGCTCGTCCTGGTTAGCACTTGTCCAAAGCCTGGGCTGGGGCACGCTCAGCACACTGCGTCTGTTCACCTCCCCTGCTCTTCCCCCTGTGACTTTGTTGTTCTCTTTTTATGTGGCTGCTGATTAGGCCCAACAGCCTGCAGCTGAGGCCCCCTGTCAACAGGGAAACTGTGCACACCTGTGTTGGAGCTATCCCTGGTCCTGAATGTCACTGGGTGGCTCTGCTGGTGCTCTCCAAGGTGTTGCAGGTGACATGCTTCCTTATGGCTGTCACATACCCCCTTTTCCAGCAGCTCCAGGCTCCTGCTTGGAGCACACGACCCAGCGCCGTCATACCTTCTGGACATGGCATCAGCATTTGCATGAGAGTTCCCAGCTCGGTGTTCTACTGCAAACTGGAAGTCCTGCAACTGAAGAAACCAGCGAGTGATTCGTGCATTTTTCCCTTTGTTTTGGGACATCCATTTCAGCGGGGCATGATCAGTTACTAAGACGAATTTTCGACCCAACAGGTAATATCTCAATTTTTCAACAGCCCATTTAACAGCAAGACATTCTTTTTCAACTGTGGCATAATTCTTCTCATGGGGTAGCAGCTTACGGTTAATAAACATAAGTGGGTGCTCCATACCTTCCTGCAACTGGGACAACACAGCTCCAATCCCTACTTCGGATGCATCCGTTTGTAGAACGAAGGTTGTGTTGAAGTTTGGGGCTTGCAGGATGGGTTCGCAACAGAGCGATTTCTTTAGCTCAATGAAGGCATGCTCTGTTTCTTTGGTCCACTTCACCTGGTTTGGGAAGTGCTTGCGGGTCAATTCAGTTAGGGGGGCTGCTTTTGTGGCAAAGCCAGGGATGAACATTCGGTAATACCCAACTAGCCCAAGGAAGGTCCTTACCTGTTTTTTGGTTTGAGGTCGAGGCCAGGTGAGAATGGAATCAATCTTCTTAGACTGGGGTTTCACGTTTCCTCTCCCAACCGTGTACCCAAGGTAGTTGGCCTCTTTCTTGGGCAAGTGAACACTTACTTGGGTTTGCTGTGAGGCCCGCTGAGCGTAGTGCCTGTAAGACAGCCTCTAGATGGTGAAGATGTTCTTCCCAACTCTTGCTGTGAACAACAATGTCGTCCAGATATGCAGCAGCATATTGTTGGTGGGGACGGAGGACTCTATCCATGAGTCTTTGAAATGTGGCAGGTGCCCCATGGACCCCAAAAGGAAGAACCCGGTAATGGAAGGCCCCATCAGGAGTGGAGAAGGCAGTCTTGGGTTTGGCTTGAGGGGTTAGAGGTACCTGCCAGTATCCTTTGGTCAAGTCAAGTGTTGTGATGAACCGAGCAGGGCCCAATTGTTCAATCAGCTCATCTATCCTTGGCATAGGGTAAGTGTCAAACTGGGAAATCTCATTTAATTTTCTGTAGTCATTGCAGAATCGTATGCTCCCATCTGGTTCGGTACTAGGACGATGGGACTTGACCATGCACTTTGGGATTCCTCTATAACTCCTAACTCAAGCATTTCTTTACCTCCTTCCGGATGGCTTCTCTTTTAGCTTCTGGAATCCTATATGGTCGAAGTCTAACAATCTTCCCTGGGTCCGTTACTATATCATGAGCTATAAGTGAGGTCTGTCCAGGCAGATCAGAGAAGACATCCCGGTTTCGCCACAAAAGCTCTCTTAACCCCTGCTTCTGCCTAGGAGATAGCTGGTCACCCATTTTCACCTCAGGGGTTACAGGGGAAAGGATACTGGCTGTGAGGACATCACTTGGAGGGGTGATAGGTTCACGCCATGGTTTTAAGAGGTTAACGTGGTAGATTTGGTGGCCCTTCCTTCGGCCAAATGGCGTACTCTGTAGTTAACTGGGCCCATCCGCTCTACAATTTCATAGGGTCCCAGACACCTGGCCAGGAATTTGCATTCATTAGATGGGACTAAGACTAATACCTTTTCTCCAGGATGGAACTCTCGTACCTGTGCCCCTCGGTTGTATATCTTGGCCTGCTGTTGTTGGGCCTGTTGCATGTGTTCCCTTACGATTGGCCAGACTCTTGCCATTGGTCATGCATCTGTTCGACATGCTCAATGATGCTGCGATGTGGCGATGGCTGCTGTTCCCAGCTCTCCTTGGCAAGATCTTCCTCGAGGTCGTCGTCGCCCATAGAGGAGTTCAAAGGGTGAGAAACCAGTGGAACTCTGTGGGACTTCTCGAACAGAGAACAAGACATATGGTAGCAATTGATCCCAATTTTTCCCCTCAACATCAATAACTTTCTTCAACATTTGTTTAAGAGTTTTGTTAAACCTCTCTACAAGCCCGTCAGTCTGGGGGTGAAATATGGAGGTTCTGAGTTGCTTCACCTTCAGTTGTCGGCAGGTCTCTTTCATCACAGTCAACATGAAGCACGAGCCTTGGTCTGTAAGGATCTCATCTGCTATCCCCACCCAGCTGAAGAGTTGGACCAGTTCTCTGGCCACGGCCTTGGAGGTGGCTGATCGGAGAGGGACCGCTTCAGGGAATCGGGTGGCGTAGTCAAGGATGACCAGAATGTATCGGTGTCCCCGGTTGGATTTTGGCAGGGGTCCCACGATGTCCAGCGCAATCCTGCTGAAAGGGGTCTCAATGATAGGCAGAGGTATAAGGGGATTTCGATATGTTACCTTGGGGCTATGAAGCTGACATTCCGGACAGTGACGACAATAGTCTTCAACCGCCTTCTTAACACCGGGCCAATAGAAACGTGTGAGGATCCTTTCGTAGGTCTTTTCGGCCCCCAAGTGGCCTCCCAGCAGGTGAGTGTGGGCTAAGTACAACACCTTAGAGGTATATGGCTTGGGAACCAGCAATTGTTCCACGACTTCACCCCTTCGCAAATCCATTCTATACAACAATTTATTCTTTATCATGAAATGTGGATAACTGAGTCTACTCACCCCAGTTTGTAACTGGCCTTCAACCACCTGTGCATTCCGCCATGCTTGGCTCAACAGCGGGTCTTGCAGTTGAGCAGAGCCGAACCGACCCAGCCTCCCTCCCTGGAGGGTCTCTGCAGGGGGAAATTCAGAAAATACATCATGGGATTCTATGTCATAAAGTACCTGTACACCTTCGGGATCTTCTGAGGCGGTGGCTGTGGGGTCAGAGCGATCCTCCTCACCTCCATCAACATTGAGGGGTTCCTCAGGGCTGGTTGCTTCTGCGTCTGTGATCTCTTCAGTGGTCAGAGAAGGTCGGTGGTCAGATAGAGGATCTCTACGCCTGCGCCGGGTAGGTCTCTTCCTGTCTGCAGCTGGGCCTGTCCAGTAGGCAGAAAATGCTTGACAGTCTCTGCCAATCAGGATAGGGACTGGCAAGTGTTCCACAATGCCTGCTTGTACTTGAAACTGGCCTCGGGGAGTGACCATGCTTACTCTTGCAGTTTGATAGTTCCGGGTGTCCCCGTGAATACAGGATACTGAGATCTCTCTCCCCATGATCGGCCCTGCATACTCTGGTCGGATCAGTGTCACCATACTCCCCGAGTCTATGAGAGCTTCTGTGTCCCTGCCCCCAATCTTGACAGGGACCCTAGGGGCGACTGCCCCCTCATGGGCCCAGCAGGTGGTAAGGAAATGGCAGGGGAGCTTTGATGAATCTGAGGCACTGGCCGTGGGCATGAGTTCCTCTCGGCCTGGGCAATCCTGAGCCAGGTGTCCCTCCCTTCCACATGTGAAGCAACGGAGCGGAACGGGATTTCGCAGAGGCCTCTCATCTCTCCAGTTTCCTTGAGCTCTCAGGGGCCTTGTTTGGGCGGCTTCGGGGTACTTCTTAGGAGGCTCTCGCTCTGGCCTCGGTTTCCAAGACGGGGTTCTGTTTACCTCAGGTTTCATCAAGCTCACGGTTACCTGGTGGTTTTTCCAGAAGTGCAATTAAGGCATCTACGGTTTGTGGTCCTTGTTGAGCCACATACTTTTTTGCATCTGCAGGGAGGCCCCGTATGCATCGATCGATCACCACTCTTTCTACAGCCAGTGGCCCATCTCCTTCCTCTAGCCAGCTCCTCACCATGCGGGTTAAGGTGGTTACTTGGGCTCGTGCTGGAAGTGTTGCATGGTATTCCCAGCTATGGACCCGCTGGGCTTTGGCAGGCAGGCTGAGCCCATACTGGGCGAGGATTGCTCTCTTCACCACTTCATAATTGGTTGCTTCATGAATGGTTAGGTCGCGGCAGGCCTTCTGTGCCTCCCCGGTTAACAGAGGGAGAATCAGGTTTGCCCAGTCTGCCCTAGGCCACCTCTCTCGTTGGGCCGTCTTTTCAAAGAGATCAAGATAGGTTTCAACATCATCGTCTCTAGTCATTCAGCCTGCAGCTGAGGCCCCCTGTCAAAAGGGAAACTGTGCACACCTGTGTTGGAGCTATCCCTGGTCCTGAATGTCACTGGGTGGCTCTGCTGGTGCTCTCCAAGGTGTTGCAGGTGACATGCTTCCTTATGGCTGTCACAATACACAGACATAAAGTATGGTTTTTTTAGTATTTCATTTTGTGAGTGTGTATGTGTGCGTTTATATAAGATGCTTGTTTTTGTTTTTAGCAAAAATCCACAGCGTTCCTTTCCCTGCGAAAGGTACGCTTTCCCAGTGTTATCCTATAGTCTCACTGAGTGGGTTTTGGGGAACAACAGTGATCGACACTCTCTGTGTTAGCCCTGTCCCACCGTCCTTAGGCAAGGGGGTTCAGGTGGCTTACTACAGAGCGCTGGCAGGGGGCAGCTCCTGTGGCGCTTTGGTAGTAGTGATGGGAAGTTCGGTTCTTTTCCGCGAACCGGTTCTTTCGGACAGTTCGATTCAATAAACAGGTTGAAAAAAACGGTTCACCGGTTCTTTTACGCTCCGACGTAATGACGTCGTCTATCGCGGGCCGGGATTAAAAAACTTAACACATTCAAATATATAAAGTCAGTAATCATAACATCAGTCAACTAAAACATTATAATCTGAAGCATTTCTTACAATTTAGTTTTGCATCTAAAGCATCCACACATGACATATACAGGCAGTGATACAGGCAGTGACAAAGTTTTACAGTTATAAAGTGAATAAATTAGTCTTCATCAGAGCAGAAACCATGATCCTCTTACATTACGATTTATTTGTAATTAAATAAACTACGTTTACGTTTCGCCAGATTGGCCCCTCATTCGAGTCCTCTCATAGCATCAGTTGTCCTAGTTAGCCGGTGCTGTGACAGTCATTACTGTTCGGTGGCTTCAGATCACATGCTGAATCATGCATGCGCAGTATCATCAGCTCACCGGTTCTCAAATCGGACACGTCCGAAAGAAGCGGTTCTCGGTTGTGTACTGATGATCCGAAAACCGTTGCAACCGATTCTACTCGAGAACGAGAACGAGTTCGAGACCGGCCGATTCACGTCTTCGTGTGTGCGCGCATGCGCACTCATATCAGCCTATGCTGCCGTGCCCATCAAATAAGTTCTTTACCAGGTTAAGTCAATACTTGGAGCAACTGAAAACTTCGGGATGTTGGTTTATTTCGAGAGGTAGTGTCAGGCACGTCAAAAAGTGAGTAATTTTAGTAATTTGTGGATTCGTGTTTGCTAACTGGAGATGAGAAGAGATCTTTGAAGAACCTTCACAGGGCTCTCTCTTATATAGTCCTCTCAGCTGCTCCACCCAACACAAACCGGTTAGTTGTTCAGTCATTAAAATATAGGGTAAGTGTACCCATTAAGCCCACGTACCCTTTAAACCCACTTTCAACTTTGAATTCAAATGAAAAAGGAGAAAATTATATATGCTGCTCATTATTTTAACAAATCCAGTGATCTGTTACTTCCCTGACATTTTTATTGCATATCTATCACATTTGTGAATGTCGAGTTAGCCCCACTCATGTTCATGCTGTCTCACAAAGATACCCAAAAACTTTGGTCTTTCGGACCCTTCAGAAATCAACACATTGCTGAAATTTTCAGCCATTTTTTTTTTTTTTTTTTTGGCAAGCAAGTTATGTCAAATAAGAGATAAATGAATTGTGAATGAACAAATAGTACTTTAACATTTTATATCATTTTCCTTTAGATCAGGGGTCTCCAAACTCGGTCCCGGAGGGTCACTGTCCTGCAGAATTTAGCTCCAACCCCAATTAAACACACCTGAACCAGCTAACCTCAGTCTAATTAGGCATATTAGAAACTTCCAGGCATGTGTTAAGGCAAGTTGGAGCTAAACTCGGCAGGACAGTGGCCCTCCAGGACCGAGTTTGGAGACCCGTGCTTTAGATGGAAAGATGAGTTTTATTTGCTTGTGCACAAAGTTAATCTCAAGGTCAAACCATTAGCCTTACTGAAAGATAGACTGCCAAAGAATTAAGCATGTGAACTACAAACACTAAATGTTTTGTGATTCATTTTACATTCATTTACAAACAAATACATCAAATTGTTTTGTAGAGCAAATTATTTTCATAAATGTACTTTTTTTTATAAAGATGGGCTTATATGGTACAGCGCCACAAAACACACGCAAACTAGAGCTGAACTCGAATGAAAAAAACACACTGAAAATTACTATGATGCTTAGTCTACATTATATTCAAGCTCCATGCATATCTTACATTTTTAAGGGAAAACATTGTCTTTTTTCACCATTACTCACTGTGGAACCATTTAAGCCCACTTTATGTGTTTCAAAGAGGAATCCATCTAATTACAAACTGATCAATTTTCTTAATGAAAGTGTTTAATTATAACAAATATTTGTGTGCTTTTACCTTATCTTACCTACTACCTTAATTTACAACTATACTTAGACATTAATAGTGTGGTAGTACTCGAGACCAGTCTTAAGAGCATTTTTTGAAGATCAGGCAGTTTATTTGTGAATTTATCTATAGTTGTCGGGAGAATTGTTCTGCCTAGCCGATATTGCGGCGCAATTTGACAAATATCATCAGTATGCAGTATGCAGTACAAGGTAGTGATCAGAGACATCATCACTTTGCGGTAGAATTTCTATATCGTACTCATTACACTCAAAAAAATAACTTGTTGGTCTAACTTAATTCAATTATGACACCTATTTCCACACAGTTGAACTGATTTATTTGAACTTAAGCTAGGTTAATTGTACTGATGAGTGAAATTCATCCTAATTGAATGAGATCACACCAGTCATTTGACGTATTCTGTGAATTTTTTCCTGAACATAATCCATTCTTGTTGATCCAACCAGTGCTATTGCAATTCAGACTGGTGCCTTTGTGCTGCAGAGTTGAAGTTTTCTGCGCTTTTAAGGAAATGGAAAGACCTGTTAGTGTTTAAGTGTTACGTTGTTATGTTTAGTCATTTTGAAGATTTAAAAGAGTTTGTAGCGTATAAAATGTTTTTTTATACGCTTGTGCTTAGGTTGTAATTAGCTGTTGTACACACACATACATGTTTCATGATTTTGAGAGGGGAAAAGCTGATGACCATATGTAGATTGTGTAAATTATGTGCTGGTCCTCAAACTAATTTATTTATATTTCTATAAAATCTAAACTAAAATAACACTTTTTCATATGCTAAGTGCAACATTTGTAGCATGCAAATAATGATCAGATAAAGAACTTCTCATCACTGGCTTTAGCACAGTTAGAGCTTGTTGAGAACAACATAGATTTAGTTCATGTAGCCACCCACAGCCTAACCACAAGGTCTACACTTCAGCATAATGGTAAGCTCAAAAAATCAACATAACATAAACTTTTAAATGTCAAATATAACTGAACATCAAACTTTAAAAGGTATTTCCCAAAAAACACACTTAATTTCAACATTTACTGTCCCGATCTATCCCTACGCAAATGTGACCGTATGAATGAGGTAAGGGTGGTGATTGACGCTCATGAACACCAATCAGCAGCGAGTGGGCACTATTTCAGGGCTGGGCAGCGTTCCCCAAAAGCATCGTAAGCCTAAGTTGATCGTAGCTCCATAGGTTTCAAATGAGCTACGATCAACTTAAGCTTACGATGCTTTTGGGAAACGCTGCCCTGGTTGGTGTCAGCCTGGGATGCGTCACGTCCGGATCCTCCCCTTTTTCTGTTTGTTTCAGCGGTTTCAGGTATGTGCTGTTAGCACGTAGCATTTTGCTAACGTTTTATTACTGCTCGTTGCACTAATAGCTAGTGATGGGCAGATCGAGGCTTCGTGAAACACTGAAACAGTTGAAGCAAATGTGCCGTAATGATTCGAGGCTTCGAAACAATCTGACACCCGTCTCTACGGTGACCCCTAGTGGTCAGAACAGTGGAAATGCAACAAAACTCAGGCCAAACATGCATTAAAAATACCCTTTAACAAATGTATTGCAAAAGTTTTATTGAAAGTAAAATCAATCAAATGGAATTAACTAATCATCTAATAAGATTAAATATAGAGTGTCTGTATAATATGTTCTTTTATCAATTTTAAAGGCTTGTTTCTTTGTTCCATGGCTCAAGCTAAACAGGCCAATAAGAGATTAATAACTACCATTATTAATTTTAATTATTCTAATGTATAATTAAAACATCTACAAATGTATAAAACTGATCAGAGATCAGGTAAAACCATAGGGTAAGGCCCTAGACACTTGTTCAATAGTTCTCAGTGAATCTGCATGATTCATGGGCTCACTTTATCATCGCCCTCTATCGGTGAACCATTGAAATTTTCGAACTGTTTCGAAACAGTGATGACGTAACGAAGCCTCGTTTACTAAAATCACGTGACTTTAGCAGTTTGATACACGCTCCGAATCACTGATTCGAAACAAAAGATTCATGAGCTTCGGAGCTTCATGAAGCAGTGTTTTGAAATCGGCCATCACTACTAATAGCTCGCTTGTTGTACACCAGCCTGTCTTTTCATTAGTTTGTGTGTTTCTCCGTCGGATGCTGTTTTGGATGTGATTACTGCCCTCCTTTCAGGTATGAGGAAGTTTTATTGTAAATGTCTCGTTTCACTGAGGGGCGGGAGGTTTGAGTAATGTGCAGTCCCTGTACTTTAGTTTACCAGCGGGTTATTTGAAGGCTGTGTATCCTGAGCAGTGAACTGATCTGCATTTGGTAAGTGTTGTTGGGTTTACGGGGGAAAATTTCGGCATGTGATGCGCAATTAATAATAATCCTGTTTGTGTTTGAATTATTTATATTTGTTATAGGATTCTCCCTTTCGTCCTTGGCGATTATTATTGCAGCTCGGTTCTTCCTCCGCTGCGCGTCGTACAAACAATATCGGATTACAACTATTTAAAGGGACTTCTGCTGCTGCCGTTTGCTTTCTGTGATTTGTTCTAATTTACACTTCCTAGTTTACTTTGGGGTGGAGGGACGTGTATTTATTGGGGCTGGCCTAAGGGCGACCTGGCCGTTCCGTTTGAGTCCTGTTTCCCTCAAACATTTAATAAAGTTTTTCATTGTTTGTTTTTGTTTTTTGTTTTTGTTGTTTTTTTTTTTGCAGATTTGTATATTGTGAACTGTACTGTGCCGTGCTGTGGTGATTGTTGCCCATCGTTTACGGTGGAATTGTGACTTTGTCTTTCATTCATTTTGTTTTATGAGATTTATTTATTTTGTTTTTGATTTCTTTCAGGAGCTGGGGTCCCGCGGGTGAAAGATCTTTTGTGGTGGTGGTGCTGCTTCAACGTTTGCCGTGTGACACTTTTGAAGTGTACGAGTGTGTGATCCGAATTCACGGTGGTGTGTGTGGAAGTGTGCTTTTGGATAACTAGCGTTGGTAATCACTCCGGTGGGTAACCCCAGCCCTGTAACTAATTATATTATATTTTGTTTATTTGGAAGTTGTGTAATTGGTTTTGTTTAACATCCTTTTTTTTTTTTTTCATTCTGTTATTTGTATTGTCTGTCACTGGATCTTTTTACCAGTGGGGGCATTTTCTTTTTATTAAGGTTTTTGTAAATTGGCATAATTTGAGTTTGATTATTTTTGTGTACAGTTTGTCTTTTGTAATTTCCTTTGTGTAAATTTGTTGCATTGTCACTGGAGAGAGAGCTGCTATGAATGGCACCATATCATTGAGCCTATTTTAAGTGATGTTTCTATCTTGAATTCAAGTTGTGAATAAATTTTGTATTTTTATATGATGCCCACGTTTCCTGCCTACATTCCTTTTTAAGAGAATCGAACCTGTGTGACCTAATAACAAACTTTGGGGTTTATTTCTATTTCCTGGGTGAACCCCTCCCAGGTGGCGTAGTCGAATTTTCTACAAGTAGTCAAACTTGAGCTTGTGTGTGTGTGTTAACCTGTACCACCCCTCTCGCCACACAAAGCATGCTGGGAACTAGAAATCCACTGCCCAGTTTCAATCAATGTAACATAAATGATCATGTAGTCCCAACACAAATGGTTTAGGTTAACCTAACATTTTGCTAATTTAATTTAACATAATACAATTGAGTGCAAATGCCAATTAAGTAAACTAAAGATTTGTGTTGGTTCAGCTTATTTTATTTAAATAAACTGAGCAAGCACCTAGAATCATTATGAGAAACTAAGTCATTATTACGGGAAAGTTTCTCATTATTATGACTTACAGAATTATATTTTTTTTACTCGACTGTGGCGGAAATGGGCTTCCATACTTTGAAGCTGCAATGAAACTGTAATTTTGACATTCAACCATTTGGAGTCCAGTGAAGTCCACTATAAGGAGAGTAATCCTGGAATGTTTTCATCAAAAACCTTCATTTCTTTTCCACTGAAGAAAGAAAGACATGAACATCTTGGATTTTTAATAGTTGAGTTTGAGTCCCTCAGTTATCCTCAGTGTGAAAAGATGGATTTTGGAATCATTCAGTCACTGCTGGAAAGGGTTAAAATATGCAGAAGATGCTTGAAAACTGAAGAATCTGCAGGATCTGGAGGATTTTTCTGAAGAACTTAGCTCAGTTTAACTGCTCTGGGGCCGTATTCACAAAACATTTTATCTTACCACTAAGAGTTCTCCTAAATAGCAGTAAAAGTTCTTAGCTAAGAGTTTTCTCTTAAAACCTATTCACAAAGCTGCTGACAAACTTTTACTAAGGAATAGACTGAAGTCTTAAGCTAAGAGTAAGGGCGGGGTTGACCTCATTGCTATGGAGTATACACACAGTGATTGGCTGATGGGGGAGGAGTCAGCGATATTGTAGAATGAGATGTCATGTTTCCATATTAAAATAAAGGTTTAAAAATACAAATGTTGCCCTATTCAAAATAAAATGTTGCCATATTGTTGCCATAAAGGTTTTAAAATATAGGCTAAGTGTCACTAATTAAACTAGTATATACAGTTAATATATATATATATATATATATATGTGTGTGTGTGTGTGTGTTTTTTTTACTCTATTCGATCATTTGTAAGTGTGAACTAATGAAAACCACTGGCACAGGTAATCAGACAATCTTTATTTATTTGTTAAAGATTTTTTTGGGCGTCTCATCGTAGATTCAAATCTATAAATCAAATGTATTGCATTTAGGAAGAAAAGGTTCAGCACCTAAGGCTCTATCGCTATTGCCTCAATGGTGTTCAGTGTCTTTGGGTGGATTAGGACTGTTTGTGATTTGGTCTTACCCACGTAGAAGGCAACGTTCTCAGTACCTTACACAACATTCCCTAAAAGTTCTCAAAAGGTGATGAAATGTCTGAACCTTTACAGAACATTCGGGACGTTCCTAAAACGTCCTCTTTTGGTAGTGAAAGTGCTGCAGTTCAAGGTTTCCTTATATGACTTTAGGGGGACGTTCCATTTTGGTTATTTTATGGTCAAAAAAAGAACGTTACAAAGAGGATATTTGGGACATTAACAGAATGTTCCCACACGGTCCTCTGTTGATCATTTAATAACGTTCCCGATATGAGTTTAGGGGGACGTTCCATTTTGGTTATTTTATGGTTATTTCATTCAACATGCATGAATGTTACAAAGAGGACATTTGGGAAGTTTCAGAACGTCCTATAGTAATAGTCCCCTCAACATTCCCAGAACGTCCTGAATGTTCCCTGAAGGTCCACCAAATAACGTTCCCCAAACCTTAAAAGAACTCCACATCGTGACCGTCTCTGACTTTGTTTCTTTCATACACATCTTCTTAATGAGGTGTTGATGTTTTATCAAAATTTATAAATGTCACCGTTATGGAGGTAAGCGCTTGTTTTAGTTGGGCTCCTGACCCTTGACAATTTGACTTTAGTTTTTCTCCAGTTGTTGTAACTGTGTTTTTCTAAAGCATTTGGTACAATAAAAAGTTGTGAGAAAATTAAAATTTGATCAAATGGGTTTGGATGCTTGGATGCTCAACAATGGTGACAAAATTTTCAGATAAACTCTGAACATCACAAAACAAGCTACTAAAGTCACAAAAAAGATATTTTAGTGTCACCATCGCTGAGGATCATACGCTGATTCATGATGTCTGTGTGAGTCTAAAAGACACTGCTCAAAACTCTGCATAATGTATAAAAAAAAAAAAACTAATAAAAAAAGGAGGTAAAAAACCTTCAATTAATTCAAAAGTAACATTTAACACACTCAGTTTAGATTTTGGTGATGATCAATGAATCAGGACACTCCATGATGATTGAATCACCAGCACAAAACAGCCAAATTCATCTGATCAGACTTTCTCCTGCTTTTTTTGCTATAACTAATGTGTTTTGAAAACACAGTTAAAGCAGCCAGAGAAAATCAAGTGTTAAAAATGGCAAGAATCAAGAGTCCATCTAAAGCAAATGCTCTCCTCTATAACGGTGACTTCAAACTTTATTATTTTGTATAAAACACCCACACAGGAGGCGACATTCTCGTGACCTTGTGCAACTTTGTCTAAAAGTTCTCTAAAAGTGACAAAAATTCTAAAACTTTACAGAATATTTGGGACATAAAACGTCCTCTTTTGGTAATGAAAGTGCTGCAGTTTAAGGTTCCTTATATGATTTTAGGGGGACATTCCAATTTGGTTAATTTTATGCTCACACAAGAACGTTACAATGAGGATATTTAGGACATTAACTGAACGTTGCTACATGGTCTTCTGTTGGTCATTTAATAACGTTCCCGATATGAGTTTAGGGGAACGTTTTATTTTGGTTATTTTATGGTCGCACGAGAACGTTACAAAGAGGACATTTGGGAAGTTAACAGAACGTCCTATAGTGATAGTCCCCTAAACATTCCCAGAACGTCCTGAATGTTCCCTAAAGGTCCACCAAATAACGTTCCCCAAACCTTAAAAGAACTCCACATCGTTCTTGCGCGACCATAAAATAATCAAAATAGAACGTTCCCCTAAACTCATATCGGGAACGTTATTAGATGACCATGTAGCAACGTTCAGTTTAATGTCCTAAATATCCTCATTGTAACGTTCTTATGTGACCATAAAATAAACCAATAATAATAAACTGCAGCACTTTCATAACCAAAAGAGGACGTTTTATGTCCCAAATGTTCTGTAAAATTTCAGAATTTTCGTCACTTTTAGACAAAGTTGCACAAGAACTTCGCCTTCTGTGTGTGTGTTTTATAGAAAATAATAAAGTTTGAAGTCACCGTTATAGAGCACCGTTATTTTGTGACTTTAGTAGCTTGTTTTGTGATGTTCAGAGTTATTCTGTTTATCTGAAAATTTTGTCACCATTGTTGAGGATCATACGCAGAATCTTGATGTCTGTGTGAATCTACATGATGCTGTCTGAATAACTTCTGCATAAGGATAAAAACTTTCAAAGAAGAACAGGATCAAACATAATATTCAAAGATCAGTGAATAAGGTCACTGTATGATGATCAAATCATCATCAATGATCAAGCATTCAAACCCAATTGATCATATTTATTTTCTCACAATTTTTTACTGTAACAAATGCTTTACAAAAATGCTTTTAGAAAAGTTGGAGAAAAAATATAAAGTCAAATTGTCAAGGGTCAGGAGCCCAACTAAAGTAAGCACTTACCTCCGTAACGGTGATATCTATAAATTTTGATAAAACATCAACACCTCATTAAGAAGATGTGTATGAAAGAAACAAAGTCAGAGTGGTTTGTAATAAGTGAAGATGCAGATATCTAGAGAGATCTGGGGCCGTATTCACAAAACATCTTAAGGCTAAAAGTAGCTCCTAACTTGCCGATTTAGGAGAAACTCTTAAAAATAATGGGCGTGTCAGTCCTAATTTTAGGACTCCTAAATTTTTGCTCTAAGAGTATTTCACAAAGCATTTTAGCGCTAAAACTAGCTCCTAAATCTGTGAAACGTTAGGAGTAGTCAAGAGGACTCCTAAATCACTAAGAGCAAATCACAAACAGTCCTAATCCACCCAAAGACACTGAACACCATTGAGGCAATAGCGACAGAGCCTTAGGTGCTGAACCTTTTCTTCATAAATGCAATAAAATGCAATGCAATAAAAAAAAATTGATTTATAGATTTGAATCTATGATGAGATGCCAAAAATTAATCTTTAACAAATAAATAAATATTGTCTGATTACCTGTGGCAGTGGTTTTCATGGGTTCACACTTACAAATAATTTAATAGAGTAAAAAAAAAAAAAAAAACCTTTATGGCAAAAATATGTCAACATTTTATTTTGACTGTGAGAACATTTTTATTAAAAAAACATTTATTTTGAATAGGGCAACATTTGTATTTTAAACCTTTATTTTAATATGGAAACATGACACCTCATTCTACAATATTTCTATGATTAAATCGCTGACTCCTCCCCCATCAGCCAATCACTGTGTGTATACTCCATAGCAACGAGGTCAACCCCGCCCTTACTCTTAGCTTAAGACTTCAGTCTATTCCTTAGTAAAAGTTTGTCTCAGCAGCTTTGTGAATAGGTTTTAAGAGAAAACTCTTAGCTAAGAACTTTTACTGCTATTTAGGAGAACTCTTAGTGGTAAGATAAAATGTTTTGTGAATACAGCCCCTGTTATTGTTTAATGTGTTTGTGTTACCTGTTTTTATGTGTCACCATTGTGCCGAAGGGTAGCTCCTGTGCTTCAGTCAGTGATGATCCAGAAACACTGATGTTCTGCTGCATGTTGCTTTATTTAAAGACAGTAACTGTGTAGTTGCTGGTGCAGTGATACAGCAGTTACATTAGTTCATGTATGTGTTTTTGTCAGCTAATGACTTAATGCAAGAGATTTGCAATTTAAAGAAAGGTTTCATAATATTAATCCAGGAAATACCTGTAGAGAGCTTTAAGTGAAAATAGTTTTTTGTTTGAACAGCACTTTTATTAGTCAAGTTTTGACAAGGGCAGCAGGGACGTTCTGAGAACATTTCCAAATAAGTATGGTTCCCTAAACGTTCAGAGAATGTCTTGAATGTTCCCTGAAGGTCCACTAAATAACGTCCCCCAAACCTTAAAACAACTCCACATCTTGACCGTCTGTGAACATAATGGGAACGTTACTCAACACCATTGGGGACGTTCTGAGAATGTTCTGGGAACATAAAATTTCTAGCGGGGTAGTGACTTAGGAGTCCTCTTGACTACTCCTAACGTTTCACAGATTTAGGAGCTAGTTTTAGCGCTAAAATGCTTTGTGAAATACTCTTAGAGCAAAAATTTAGGAGTCCTAAAATTAGGACTGACCCACCCATTATTTTTAAGAGTTTCTCCTAAATCGGCAAGTTAGGAGCTACTTTTAGCCTTAAGATGTTTTGTGAATACGGCCCCTGAACAAACAAGAGACTCATGAACAAACATCACAAAACATAAAAACAAACAAAAAAACATTTGTGGCTCATCCAGGTAATCACTCAGTATTAAAGGGGTGGTTCAGTGTTTTTTTTCTAGGCTTGATTGTGTTTTTGGGGCACAGTTTAACATGTCCTAATGCTTCATTTTTTTTTAAAAAAAGCCGTATTTTTCATATATTTTACCTTTATTCTACACTTCTGTATCCATTGTCATATAAACGGCTCGTTTGACTTCCTGCTTCTATGAAGCCGCTCCCTCCAAAATATGCAATGTGTTCAGATTGGTTAACTGGCCCAGTGTATCCAGAGCCATCGTGATTCGCTGAAGCATCCGGAAACGCCACGCCCATTACCATTTTAGTTGTTAACGGTTACGTGGCTTCGGTGAAAATGTAAATAATGGCGTCTATATTGTTGTATCAAACTGAGCCCGAATCAGACCCAGATGAAGAGGGTCAATCGCAATCACGGCTTTTAAAGGATGTTTATGAATGGTATTTCATTTAGTATTTGTGTCAAAGTGTTTAGATATGCTGTCACTGCTGTTTGTTAGCTTTCAATATACAGTTTTATCCTGATTAAAGCTTTACTGTAGCCGAATACATGACTGAGTAGTTGCATTTTTGTAAAGGTAGCATTTAATTTATAGCATGAACAACTGTTTGTCTATGAACATAGAAGTTTGTTGGTGTTTGTAAAATTTAGCTAACTGGCTAGCGAAACAAAAACGCATTGGTCTTTGTTTACATCCTTGATGCAACCAAAAAATAGCAACAGAACTAACGTTATACATTTAAAAGACATGTACAAACAATAAAATGTACTTACAGTTTGAAGCCAATAAACAGCAGCTTCTGCTTTTAAAGTGGGAACTGCTTCATCTTTCAGTAAAAGCCTTTGTGCAAATCTAGCATTGAACTCGTGTAGATTCTGGAAGCTGTCTTCCATTCAAAAGTTTAGAGAAGGTCAAATTAAGTTCACCTTTAAAGGTTATAAGTGCATTTTAAGTTCATTCTGAAATTTCACCCGAAATTCAAATATCCCTAACTTTTTGTGAGTAGTGTATATGGAAAAATAAATGTGTTTTTGAATATTCAAGCATGAAAACCTGTTCTAGTAGAGCCCAAAAACATCAAGACTTTGAAAGAGGGCATAATAGGTCCTCTTTAAGATATGAATTATGTCTAATGTGATGATTTCCCCCCCCTTGCACACATGTTTTTATGTAATGCGTCACCAGCAGATGGCAGTCTCGGTCCACTGACTTCAGGCAAATCCTCCCAGTTCTCAAATGAGACAAACTGAGAGGCACAGACTCACCCTGCGTTCCATTCGGAAGGGCTCATCCCTATGTCCTAATCCCTTCAGAGGGTTTACCCTCCGGAGTGAGAGCTTCGAAGGGATGAAGGGTGTAGGCAGCGCCGCCGCTCCCACCACGCGCATCACGCACTGTGCGTAGGGCACCAAGTGCTGAGGGGGCACCAAAAATAGCCTAATGAAATTTTTTTTTTAAATGCCGGTATTATTTCATTAGCCTATAGAAATATTAGGCACATTTTAGCCATGTATATGTAACAAAAAAGGGGGAACAAGAAAGATATTTAATAATTGCTCTAGTCTAGTCTAGAGCAATAGACTAGACTAGAACAACCCCCCTGTGCCGGATGTTCCGGTTGTTCGCGCGGGCGCCTGCCTGACGCAGTTTGACAGATTTGAGCATGGCTCCGAAAAGACAGCAGGAGTCGGGTGCTGAGAAACGAAAGAAGAAGAAACTGCGAGATGATGCCCGTGCATCACTTTCAGGTAAGTCCATGTTTAATCATTCATAAATACGGGAAATGTGCTGCATGTGCGTGCTGCTGCTAATCGTAATGCGCCTCGAACTTGCTGACGTTAATGTTAGCATTAGCAAACTATGTTATTATAACTTACAACTTCGGTGCAAGCTAAATTGAGATTTTACTGTTAAACATTACCTATTTTAAAAATAACTGACCTGACGCCAGCTAGCTGTTATATATATATATATATATATATATTTGCTATTCTGTTTACTGTTTACAAAGTCAGCAAAGCTGTGAAGATTTTACTTTCTCTTTTTAGTGTTCTTAAGTTTTATACTGTGATGCTGCTATTGTGTGTTATTGGTATTGAGTTATGTTTGGTAATAAAAAGTTAAACTGGCAAAAACAAACTTTTTTTTTTTTTCTCGGGGTCGGGGTGGGGGGCATCATAAAGGAATTATGCTTAGGGCACCAAAATGGCTAGCAGCGGCACTGGGTGTAGGGGTCAAAAAACTCTTCTTTTGTAACGCACTTCTGCGTCATCTTAAGGAAACAATAAAAGAGGAGTAGATTGAGCAAGCTGCGCCCTTTGTTTAACGTTACTTTATTTATTTATTTATTTATTTATTTATTTTGGGTTTATCGCACCATGTATACTGTATCTACGTATTTGAAACATTTGAATGGACTGATAAAGAGAGCTGTAAAGTATTTTTGTTGAAGTACAATGTCGTTTTGACCATAATAATGTACCAAATCTAACTTGTATAAATATTACAGTAGTATGTAAAAATACAATATATACATTTATAGTTCAAATCAAACTCTGAGCCTCTTGTACCCATTCTGTGACGTCAAACAACTTCCCTTTGCAAAGGATCATGGGGGCCCGAAGTGTCCATCAGTTGTAGCTACCCTTCGAAATCCTTCATTCCGAAGGGCCCTTTGAAGTGGCCAGTTTTAAGCACTTCGGTTTGGAACGACCCCTCAATATGGCGGCCATGATTGTTTTCACTCCGAAGTGCCCTTTGGAGGGTGATATATTCCGTTTGGAACGCACCGTCAGACCAAAGAAACACAATAAAAAAAAAACTGAAAGCAATATTATGCAGCAATATTATGAGAGAGAAAGATTCACACTCCCGTCCAGAAGGTGGCAGAAACCTTGCTTTGTCAACCACCATTAAACGTGGAAGAATGAATCTGAAGTCTTCTAACTGCTGTAATCTAAGGTAGAAATGAGCCTGAAGTACTTTAAGCTCCAGGGACTTGAGAAAATGGAAACAATGATTGAAAAATCAAGAACACTCTAAAAAATGCTGGGTTAAACACAACCCAAGTTGGGTTAAATATGGACAAACCCAGCAGGTTGGGTTAAAGGGCACCTATTATGCCCTCTTTCACAAGATGTAATATAAGTCTCTGGTCTGGTCAAGTTTCAGCTTAAAATACCCCACAAATTTGCCCCTATTTGGGGGTAAGCAAAAACATGCCTTTTACTATATTACTATATTGCTGGCTAAAAAAATAAATCCAAAATTGGTTGAAAAAAACGGCTGGGTGAAAACAACCCAATCCTTGGGTTTGTCCATATTTAACCCAGAATTTTTTAGAGTGAAATAGGAGAGAGACACAATGTTCGGTCATCAAGGGTCAGTGTGAAAGAGTTTCAGATCAGCGGACAGAACTGTCTCTCTCCGTTTGTCTCAGTGCTGTGAAGACATTCAAGTTTAATGCATTTCAGCCGAAGCATTTTGATGTGTTCTGTATTGTTGAACACATAAGCTTAGTCATTTTTAAAGCTTACATTTATATGTATTATATTTATATTAATTTAAATGCAAAGATTCATTTAATTTGCCAATTTATGTAATCATTATATGAATGTTATAGGAATTATAAATAATTATAATTCATATAATGTAAATAAATTAAATAATTAGCAGCAAATAAATATAAAAATTCTTTCACTCTAAACTGCTGTAATTTGGAGGGAGAGATACGGGGGAGTGTCTTTATTTCATCATATATGTCATTTTACTCACAGCTGATTGGTCCAGTTTTGGTCTGCGTTCTCTAACCCAGAACAGAACCAGCTCTGGAGCAGGTTAGCCATAAGTTATCATGACAATGAAATACAACTAAAAACCAACCCACCTACTGGAGTCTGAAAAAACAGAGTTTGCTCAAACTAATCTCAAACTTACCTGGGTAGAAACTGAATACTTACGTGATCTGATATGCTGCATCACGAACAGTTTGTAATGATCCATTTTGAGAGGTATATTTGCTGTGCAAACTTATTGTATTGTTTATGCAATGTTTAATGGAGTCGCGAGCTTGGGGGCGAGGAGCGCGAGCATTTAAAGGTGTACAGGCCAAATCAGAGCATTTTTAATCCCACCCCAAAATAGGCAGTTAAAACATGGTATAATAAAAAATCTATGGGGTATTTTGAGCTGAAACTTCACAGACACATTCAGGGGACACCAGAGACTTATTTTACATCTTGTGAAATGGAAATTCTAGGGCAGCTTTAAGCAGACAGCCTACAAATACTCTAATAAGAGTTAGTTAACATGTAGTTGCAAAGATATTTAAAGTCCACAGAATTTTCAAAATAAAGTGTTACTGAACTGTTTTTGCAAGAATTAACACTTCAGGAACAAAAGAAGTAGTTATGTTCACACACTGCCAACACATATTCATGTCCAAACATCAAGTGAAAGTGGAATTTGCATAATAGGTTCCCATTAATACTGACAAATCCAAACAAGACTCTGAAAAACAAGATTAGAGAACCTCAAGGCAAATCAATCCAAAACAGTTAAACCAAATCAAATCACTGGAGGGAGCGGTTTGGCCCAGTGGCGTAGAATACTTTTAATAAAACATAAATTCGTCCCCCGCACTTTTTTCGGGCAAGTGTGTTCACATAGAGGCCAATGTGAAAAAATCTTGATTTAAATTAAAAGAGACAAGATAGTCTATGCATGACCTGTCATTTTATTCTTAACTAAAATGAGGCAATCTAAACATTATGGAGCGTTCACTCTTGTGTAATATTATGTTTCATTCATACTGGAAGCCGGAGGGCGCTCTCTCACAGAATGTCCAAAACAATTTTATAGAAATAATTCAGCTATTCGCTGTAGCAGCAGCTGAATAAAATGCAGAAACTCATTTACTGATGAAACGTGAAGACAGTAGAGTATCTCAGAGATGACGTGTTATTGTATGCAAAACGCGGAAGCGAGTTAGCCTTTTAGGACTTCCGGTTCCATCTCCGTAAAGTCTATGGGTTTTTTGAATGGGTTTTTGTTAAATCGCCTGAAATAAGGTCTGTGGTTAACAAAGCTTCACGTTTTGATCTATGACAGAAAACACACCAGTTATAACCAGCTTGTGATTTTTTTAAACCTTTATTGTGTCTTAAAATCGGCGGTTGCTAACAAATTGCTAAAAGGGACTACTTCCTTTGGCGGGGACTTTAGACGTCATCATTAAAAACGGGACATTTGGACATCATTTCTCATGAAAAAGTGGATAAGTATTCATACACAGCGCAGATCATAATCAGCGAGCATGTTTTTAAATAAAGTTGTTTTTTAAATACAGTTTGAGGAAGCTTGATGTTGGTGACGTTGATCCGCGACCATGGTGTGCTGTAGTCCGTTTATAGCCTACTGTTAGCCTTTTATATCTGACGACTTTATTTAGTCTTCAAAATCTATAAATGTTGTGTTAACTTGTAAAGATTATTTTGATAGACAAAACGTGTAAGTGTCATAAGCCTTTGTTAAACACAGACCTTGTATTTAAAATGTATTTAGATACTACTTATAGTAAATTTGAACGCATAGTGTACTACAAGTGGTAATTAAATATATTTTTAAATACAGAGATAGTATATTAAAAGCACATTTTAGTTCATATTTAATGCTGTCTCAAAATAGCACAGTTGAGTACACTTAGATGTCCTTAAGATGATGATCTTAAGAAGTAATAAAGATGAATTTTTAGTATATTAAGTACAAAATTAGCGCACGAAAATAGAGCACTTTAAGTACATTATAGAAATGTACTTTTTTTTTCACCTGGGTAATGCAGTGCAAATTGACAACCTTTTTAATGTCTCAATATAAGTCATAAATCTCTTATGCTCATCAAGGCTGCATTTAATAATAATAAAAAAATACATTAAAAGCAGTAATATTGCGAACTATTATTACAAATAAAAATAGCTGTTTTCATGTGAATGTACTTTAAAATATAATTTATTCCTGTGATCAAAGCTGAATTTTCAGCATCATTACTCCAGTCTTCAGTGTCACATGATCCTTCAGAAATCATTCTGATGATTTGCTGTTCAAGAAACATTTATGATTATTATCAATGTTGAAAACCGTTGCTTAAAATTATTGTGGAAACCATGATACATTTAATTTTTCTGGATTCTGTGATAATTAGAAAGTTCAATGAACAGAATTTATTTACATTTATTGTCACTGTCACTTTTGATAAATTTAATGCATCCTTGATGAATAAAAGTATTTCTCTCTTTTGTTTGAATCTAACCAAAATGTTGAATGGTATGATTTCCACAAAAATATGAAGCGGCACAACTGTTTTCAACACTTTTAATATAATCATAAATGTTTCTTGAGCAGCAAATCATCATATCAGAATGATTTCTGAAGGATCATGTGACACTGAAGACTGGAGTAATGATGCGGAAAATTCAGCTTTGATCACACATATTGTACATTTTACAATATATTCACATAGAATATAGCTGTTTTAAATTGTAATACAATATAATTGTTTTTACTGCATTTTTTGATTACATAAATCCAGCCTTGGTGAGCAGAAGAGACTTCTTTCAATTGTAAAATTACATTTAATGTTTCCAAATTTTTTTTTTTTTTTTCCACATTGTATAAAATCCATGAGGACTTAATGCCCAAGTGTTTGTAGTACATAAACCAATCATAAAATTGTCATAAAATATAGAGGAAAAATATTAGAGATTGATTATTGTTCAGCAGTGTATATGATTTCTTATTAAAAGCAAACTGATTTCAAATTAAAAGCACAAGAAAGAAAATCTATCAATTCTGTCCCCCTCACTTCTGAAATGATGCTACACCCCTGGATTTGTGCAAAATAAACAAGTTATACAACATAGTTTCCTTTGCTCTTGTGATAAACCTAGTGAATACTAAAGAAGACCATGGTCTCTGTGTGAACTGATTATTTTGTAGAAATCTGTGGAGTATGAAAAAACTGCGTGAGTGTGAGGGAATTAAAATAAATTGGTAAGGAAGTCAGAGTTGTGTTAATATATTTAATGTTTTGTTTATTACAGTGTTTTTAAATAAATAATTATGAGAAGTGCCCTTTTTACCACTTGAGCCTCTGCCCCCCAAAATGTCTGTGCACGTCCCTGCATAAGGATCACGTCCAACATTTGTTGTGATTTTCTGTTTATACCTTTCTGAACCAGCACAGTAGACTCTTCTCCATCTCTTCCATTCTAATTTTCACTGCTTGCCCTCCATATTCATTTTGTGCGTCACCAGAACCACGTGATTGCAAACAACCTATTTGTGGTTACCATGGTTTAACTACAATAGCCATGTTTTTTAAAAACCATTGTTAATTTTCACAAGAGTAGTATTAGATAAAGAAATTTAATGATGTTAAACATTTAATCAATTTTAAACAGTAACACGTTGACAGCATACTTTGAATATTAATTCAGAATTTTGGCTTAAATGTGTGAATTACTGTAACGTGGCCTCAAAGAATCAAACAACAATCTGGATCTATATGCAGATAAAAGATGTTTAATAGCTCCAAACATGAGAGACATCCATCAATTGACCATGACACTGAACATGAAGTATAGGCTCAGGGCATCCATAAATCACATGAAAGGCACGCGTATGAATCAACAATAAAATGATGTTTTATTAACAAGGTTCGGGAGGAACAGGTGCAGATAATTAACCTAACTAGCTCAGGTGGAGAGCATTCAGTTAATCAGTGCAACCATGACAAGAGGTATAAATACAGCAGACTTACCTCTGTTCGTCTGACAGTTCATCAGCATCCCTCCTCCACCCCTTCTCCTCACTTCAGTTCTATCTACTTCTATCTCAACGGGGGGAGTACTCTGGGTTCGGGCCCAAATTTCCGAGCTCGGAACACTCCCCCGGACACGCCAAATGTGCAGAACTCTTACTGTACTTAATTATATGTAAATGTGAACTCGTGAATCCACACAAAACAAGATCTAGAACATGATTAAATAGGCCTACCTGACATAAGAAACCTGGAACTAACAAAAAATACAATGACCATGACAAGAACTACAACAGAACAAATTACAAATTACAAAATAAAAGACATGACAAAACAGAATCCTGACAATTACATACAGTGAAATGATTGTCAATGAAAAATGACACAGAATAATGACTAAAATATTTAATACAAATGAATAAATATGTTGATTCTGATCTTCTTTCATCAGGTCTCACACACACTGCAGTATCACGGTCACTATTTAGAGAGCACACACCGTGTGGTCAAATATTCATGTTTTGTCCCCGAGTGAAAAAAAAGTATACAAGACTAATTATTAGTATATTTCAAGTGTGCTATTTTGAAACAACTAATTTTGTACTAAGTATATTTTAGTTGTAATTAAGTTGTATAAAAACACAACTTTAAGTATATTTAGTGTAATTTTGTGTGCTAAATTGGAACAACTTCAAGTATACTTAGTACACTTTAAGTATATGCCTGTGTAGGGACTAATTACATGCTTGATTAGTGATATTGAAGTGTACTTAATTTGTGTTATAAGTATACTTTTATTTGCGTTATAAGTATACTTTATTTGTGGTATAAGTACACTTTGTTATAAGTGCACTTCATTTGTGATTTAAGTACATTAAAAAATAGTTACGAGTGTCTTCCGAACACACAAGCAATATACAATGAAAATATTATTTTACAGGTAATAGTATATACTGTATGCTCAGTACTTTTGGCTTATTCTACAAATACTAAAAATTACACACTTTGCAGTCAATAACAATACACTTTGTTATTACTTATACTTTGTATAATATAGTCAACATTTGAAGTGGATCAAAACTTTTAATCAAAGTTGTCCTAACTAAATTTTTTGATCCACTTCAAATGTTGACTACTGTACTTTGAATTACATAATCTCACACAATACAGTATTATAACTGTGCTATTATTTAAATACAGTTCTGTCATGACAACTCTCGGAGTGTTTGGCATGGTAATGGATATGACAATGTAGATATATTTGGTCTTGGCGGAATAGATCTGCTACGCTGCTGCTGTTGGTTATTGCTGCTGCTGCTGCAGAGCAAGTACGGGACTTGCTACTGCCAATACATACACGACACGCTGCTGTGAGCAAGTAAGACATGCTGCTGCTGTACAATATATCGTACATGAATAACCCCCAACAAAGCAGTTGACATGATATTAGACAATACAAGCCCAGAATGAGATTTCAACAGAAACTCAATATTTTTAATTAATATTCTGTCTTGTCTGAGTTGCATGCTAATTCATTACTATATCTTTGTCCCATATGCAATGGTTATGTCAGTCGATGCAATTTGACAGTGAACCCCATAACATCATTTCACAGCGTGCAACCGACTGTCGGTCCTTCTCAGATAACACAAATGAAACGTATGGCCGCGATAGCGTGTAGAACGTTCACTTATCTCAGTAGCGAACTCAAGTTCCGCTACGTCAGTGAGCTGACCACCACACTGCAAAGAGTCTCCTATTAACACTCCTGTTAATGAATACCTCGGCATTTTAAGCACAGAGAGATTTCTGACAGACATGCAGCCACCGCTCAGATCAACAACGCGTGTCCATAATTCAGCCACATTGCCTGCCGCTGCAACACGCCGCGTATAGAAAACACCTGATGCTATCCAGAGCGCAACACAACTATATTATACAGATTATGACAAATACATATTAAGCATCAACTGAGGCACTCGCTTCGTTTGAAGATTACATGGAACTGCCTTGGCACGCTCTAAGGTAAGCAGAAATTATAAATATCATTCTGCGTGAAATCCATTAATTAAATGACTTACCGACCTTGCAAAATCGCTGTTCGTCCTGTAGTATGAAAAAGTATATTACCAATAAAATCTGAATACAGCTGCTCACGTACTTAGTATGTAAATAAGATGAAAACATTGTTTGCATTTTAATCATGATATATCACATTGCATAATCAACTCATTAGCCGACACAAACTCCTCTCACTCAATAGCAACAGGTTACTTTAGCCCTGCACGCGTTCTGTGTTGTTGATATTCGCTCATTGCTATCTGAATTAGTTATCCATACTGCTGCTGCTGCTGCTGTACAAAATATTTGCTGTAGCTTTGTAAGAATATAAATACAAAAGCGAATCATGTTCCCATTTAAAGTTCAGCAAGCTTGTCTCTGTATCATTATACAACATGCATGCGCTAGCTGCTAATATAGTAATTCTCTCTAAGCATTAAACAGACTGTTGACATGACATAGAATTGATAAAGCAGACTACGCAAAAACGCACAGTGATAGTATAAGAACCCATGTACTCATCTTAGATGATTTCTAAGCAATGCTAACTCATGTATTTAAAGATTAAGCATGCAAGCTCATTGGCTACTAATACAGCAGGAACCAATCATCCGTGACCTATAGATAATGATGTGATAATTAGCAGGTTGTGTTAAAGGACCTATAGAGTGCCTCAGGGATGACGCATTTTTGTAGGCAAAACCCGGAAGCGAGTTAGGACTTCCGGTTCCAACACCGTCAAGTCTATGGGTTTTTTGAATGGATTTTTGCTAAATCACCTGAAATAAGGTCTGTGGTTAACAAAGCCTCTAAATACTTTCACGTTTTGATCTACGACATAAAACACACCAGTTATAACCCACTTGTGATTTTTTCAACTTTTACTGTGTCTTAAAATCGGCGGTTGCTAACAAATTGCTAAAAGGGACTACTTCCTTTGGCGGGGACTTTCGACGTCATCATTAAAAACGGGACATTTGGACATCATTTCTCATGAAAAAGTGGATAAGTATTCATACACAGCGCAGATCATAATCAGTGAGCATGTTTTTAAATGAAGTTGTTTTTTAAATACAGTTTGAGGACGCTTGGTGGTGACGACGTTGATCCGCGACCATGGTGTGCTGTAGTCCGTTTATAGCCTACTGTTAGCTTTTTATATCTGACGACTTTATTTAGGCTTCAAAATCTATAAATGTTGTGTTAACTTAATAATAATAATAATAATATGTTTTATTTATTTAGCGCCTTTCAGGAACCCAAGGACGCTTTACAGTAAGTTGCTATATAATATGAATACATATAAGTATACAATCAGTATACAACATGTGAACAACCAGATGGAATGGGCAAAGAAGGTTACTCTACATTAAACTTACAAAAAACAAGCATAGTGCTGGAAAGTGAGACAGACAATCAATTAACAAAACATAAAGTGAATAAGTGTGTTTTGAGGGCAGTTTTAAAGGTCTGAAGAGAAGAGACATCACGAAGGTCTTGTGGTAGTTTGTTCCAGAGCTTAGGAGCTGATATGCTGAAAGCCCTACCACCCACACTAGATAGACGGAGCTTGGGTACTGCAAGCAAGTTTTCAGAGCTCGATCTCAGAATACGGGCAGGGAAATAGGGGATAATCAATTCGGAGAGATAGTAAAGTGCTAAACCATGACGAGCCTTGAAAACTAGAGTAAGAATCTTAAACTGGATGCGGTAATTAACAGGGAGCCAGTGTAGTTGCTGTAAGACAGGGGTGATGTGAGCTGATTTTTTGGTAAAAGTGAGGACCCGAGCAGCTGAATTCTGAATGAACTGCAAGCGATTTATGACTTTTTTGGGTAGACCATAGAGCAAGGAGTTACAATAATCAAGATGTGAAGTTATAAAAGCGTGAACAACAGTTTCTGCATCTTTGTGATTTAGTGAGGGTCTTAAACGGACAATGTTGTGGAGATGGAAAAAACAGGACTTGACAAGCTGATTGATGTGGGGTTCAAAACTTAGCCTAGAATCGAACAACACACCAAGGTTTCGTATAGTGGAAGAGGGTTGAACCAGAACACCGTCAATGTTAACAGAAAAATCGTGTTGGGTGAGATCAAGGGATTTAGGGGTTACTAGCAGAATTTCAGTTTTTTCCATATTCAACATTAAGTAGTTTTGAGCCATCCATATTTTGAGATCGTGTAAGCAAGATGTTAAGGAAGGGGGAGGAAAAACAGAGTTAGGTTGTACAGTGAAATAAATTTGTGTGTCGTCAGCATAACTGTGGAAATTAAAGCCATGGCGCCAGATGATCTGACCTAGGGGAAGTGTGTAGATTAAGAATAAAAGTGGACCAAGGACAGATCCTTGAGGCACTCCACGGGAGAAGGTAACGGAATGAGAATTGAATTTGTCAATGCTAATGAACTGTTGCCTGTTTGTGAGATAAGAATTAAGCCATTGTAATGCTGTTTCTGAAATGCTGATTGCAGACAATCGGGACAAAAATACAGAGTGGCAGACGGTATCAAACGCTGAACTCAGGTCCAAAAGGACCAGAATGCTGAGGACACCAGAGTCAGAGGCGAGGAGGAGGTCATTCACCATTTTGAGAAGAGCAGTCTCTGTACTGTGGAGGGGGCGAAAACCAGACTGAAAGGGTTCCTGCAGATTATTTTTGTCCAAGTGAGTCTGCAGTTGTGTGGCAACCACTTTTTTCTAGGACTTTAGACAAAAAAGGAAGATTGGAAATTGGTCTAAAGTTACTCAGTACTGTGTCATCAAGGCCAGGTTTTTTAAGTATGGGGTGATCATGGCTATTTTCAGTCCAGGTGGTACATAACCGGTCATCAGGGAACTATTTATCATGTGGGTGATAGGTATAATGAGGGAAGGGAGAAGGTTTTTGAGTAGATGTGTTGGTAATGGATCCAACTGGCAGGTGGAGGAGTTAGAGCTCATAATCAGCTGTTCAACCACAGATGTATTGGTGAGAGTAAAGTTAGAGATTGGGTAGGGTATTTGGAAAGTAGAAGTTTCTGAAGGAGTAGAAGAAGAAAAATATTGATAGATATTGTCAATTTTGTGTGTAAAGAATGTCAGAAAATTTTCACAAAGGTCAGAAGAACCACTAAGAAGTGGAGATGGTGGTTTAACAAGTTTGTTGATCTCAGAAAAAAAGGTTCTGGGTTTACACTTTGCTCTGTTTATAATATTAGATAAGTAAGTAGCACGTGCAGTGTTAAGGGCTTTTTTATATTGTGATATGAATTCAGCGTAGAGGGTAGCATGAGCAGGAAGACAGGTCTTCTTATAGAGACGTTCAAGACGCCTAGCCTTCACTTTCATTAATCTGAGCTCTGGGGTGAACCAGGGGGAAGAATAAGCTGAGGGGACAGTTCTGGTCTTTAAGAGGGCCAGGGCTTCCAAGACATTAGATGTAGCTTCATTATATGATGAGAGAATCTCACCAGGACAACAGAGATTAACAGAGAGAGGCAGGGAGGAAGCAGCAATAGCAGTAGAGAAGATGTCAGCATTTATGTTTTTCAGGTTTCGATAAGATATTGAAGATTTGATTTTAGATTTGGCAAGGGGGAGAGAGAAACTAAAGTCAATGAGTTTATGGTCAGATATGCCAACTTCGAAACCCTGGATACAAACATTGTTAATTCCAACAGAGCAGATTAAATCAAGGGTATGAGAATGGGAGTGTGTAGGAAAATCAATGTGCTGTGTTAAATCAAAGCAGTCCAATACAGTCATAAAGTCCTTAGCAGAAGTACAGTCAGAATCCACATAAATATTGAAATCACCAAGCATAATAATGTTATTATATTGAGCACAAGCAATAGTAAGCAACTCAGAGAGATCAGAGAGAAAGTTTGCATGATGTTTAGGCGGTCTGTAGATCATCAAAATCAAGAGTGGTGTGGGACCAGCAATTCTAAAGGACAGATACTCAAAGCTAATAACAGCATGGAAGTCAATCTTGATAGTTTTATATTTGTTATATTTGTTGCCTCTGCCAGTGAGACGTGGTTCAGACAGATGGTAGTATCCAGGAGGAGTCAGCAGGTTAAGCTCCATAAAGTCACCTAAAAAATTAGGTGATTGCCAGGTTTCAGTGAGTAGTAGTATGTCCAATTTTCTTTCGACGATAATGTCATATAGAAGTGTAGCTTTATTGGCCAGGGAGCGAGTGTTGAGTAGAGCAAAGTTATGTCTAAGGGGTGAATGAGTTTCACAGCACTGGGAGTATGTCACATCTCTAGCCAGAGGTGTGAGAGTACAAGACACGTTATTGTAGCAAAAACGCTTGTGTTATGGTGACGCATCAATCACGGGTATTGAAGACGGAGAAGAGGAGTATTGAATCAACCAGCGCTTAGGAGACCGATGAATATAACGAGGGCGACGAGAAATTCCGAGGATTTTACACCAAAGACTATAGAATAACACAAGACGTGTCACTCGTATTGTTTTTAATGGGAGAAAGTGTAACGCGCAATATGGCGGAATAAGTCCCGCCTTCTAAATAAGAGCCAAGACTGGTAAAGTCATCGCGTCACTTCAGTGGCCGTTAGAATCACCGGTTTCTATAGAAACAGTCCGACACGCGCCTTTGAAGAGACGCGCATTTAGGTCTGCGCATGCGCATTAGCTTGATCCAGCCTGAAAAATACTTTTTTTTTTTTTTTTTTTTGAGCCGGTTGTTGTTAGATTTCATTGGTGATTTCAAATATGAAATTTAATCGTAAGGTTGGCGAACAGTTTTGGAGAATTTGATGTTTCCCCATTCAAAGAGATTGCATGATGCCCAGGATGCCTGAGAGGCGTTTCAAAGATGGCCGCCGAGTGAAATGACTTGTCTTAAAGGGACTTTGTTTTACACCATTCATATGTAGAAAAATCCAGCCGAGAAAAACAGTTCATTTGGTGCAGTTGTGACGAGGTGTAAAAAAGCTCCATGTTAAACAAAAAGAGAAAAAGACAAGAGATGAAAATTGCCTTACACATACATTGCCTTACACAGTTCGAGACGAACAGCACTCACAAAACGCAGCCACACCAAACACTGTTACACGAACTACGTAAGCCAAGCCCAGGGGGGGTATGATCGCCAGATCTGTCATGACCCGCAAATTCAAACGTGCAGAAAACCCAGCAATGGGCACGGGCAGAAGGCTCGCAGGGAACAGAGGAGTGAGGCCGCACCACACACGTTAGCCAAGCCCGGTGAGGAAAACATGCAAAACACAGTCAATGAGGAAGGGGAGACTTACTCAACGAACGTATCAAGCGTTAAACCAGACACAGGCAGAGGGCTCGCGGGGAAAATTGAGGTGCGTCACGAACACCAGCCATACAGGTAGAGGCAGAAGTTTGTAAAAAAACAGGGAACAGTCCAGTGATGTTTATGTTTGATGACTTTATATCCAAAATGGGGAAAAAACACAAGAGAAAGCGATGATTGATGTTGATAGTGATGGAGGAGACTGAAATAATGGTGATCGATTTGATCAAAACAAATAATCCAAACATATGGGTCGAGACAGCAACATATTGTAGTTAGTAGAAAGCACGAGTCCAAACATCCAGACTACCAGCGACGAAGACAGGATGGTGATACACAGCTTGCAAACAGTTAGCAAGAAGGAAGAAACAGTGAACATTGACGAAAATTGACGATGAGAAGCGGCAGCCACAGTGCGCACAGCGTTCTCTCAACGGAACCGGAAGTCAGCATCACATGGATGTGTCTATTGTGAACTTGTAAAGATTATCTTGATAGACAAAACGTGTAAGTGTCATAACCCTTTGTTAAACACAGAGATTATTTTCTGCGATTTTCCAAAAGTCTATGGGAAAAATGCATAGGCTTTCAATCGAGGGAACCCGTGCGCCGCTAACTTCCGGGTTGGCCTACAAAAACGCGTCATCCTTGGGGCACTCTATTAGCCTGCCTGTTAGAGTTTCATGCCAGAACTTTGTATTTTAACAAATTACTTAGGTGACATTTTCCCAAAGTTGAATGCATTTGTTTTCAAGGCCATTAAAATAAATAAAATGTAACAACATCACTAATTAAGAGACAAACCATCATCAACAAATCCAATGGTTTTTATTTAAACTTAACATAGATTCAGCAAAACTTACCATGTTTTTCATTAAAGAAAAAAAAAAAATATTGGACCAATGGTGACCCTCTATACACAAATACACATTACACATTATTTTCTGATGAGCTTCTCATTATTGTGTCTGATGGCCACTTACACACTGGCATAAAGCTGGTTTGACGTTAGACGTTTGATATTCACAAATTTAGGGACCGTCTGGGAATAATTTACAGTCATAAAACCAACTGTAAAGTGTTCATTTACATGTCAGCTATGATGCACACCTTTTATATTTTTAATATTTATTAAAATTAATTGTCAAATCATGTGTAAAAATGGCTTTTTTCACTACTGTATATATGCTCATACATAAATATGCCATAATTTAAAGCTCAAATAACATGTGAAGGGAATAATTTACAGTCATAAAACCAACTGTAAAGTGTTCGTCTACATGTCAGCTATGATGCACACCTTTTACATTTCTGATATTTATTTGCCAGGAAGTGACTGTGTTTTTCCTACTATGGTAAATTACATAGGGATTTTGTATTGAACATAACTCTGGATCAAAATGTCATAGGTCACGTTCACACAGCAGCACACGGTAGGTTTAGGGGTAGTGTAGGGGGATATATACAGTTTACAGTTAAAAAACCATTACGCCTATGGAATTAAACCACATATACAAGTGTGTGTGTTTGTGCCTGCGTGTGTGTGCGTGCGTGTGTGTGAGTGAGTGTGTGTCAAATGACATTTTTCTTAACATTTTTTACAGACCTGCATTTTTTCCCACAATGTATTCAGACACACCTATTCAGTGGAATTCAACGATACCTGTTTTGCATTCAGTCCAATCCAATGGTTGTTTTTTTTTTTTTTACTCTCATACATTTGGCACAAGCTTTGTCTCATGATACACAACAAAAATTTCCCAGCCAATAACAAGCAATGCTCATAGGATTTTCTGCACAACTTTTTGACTTGTTTAATCTAACACAGATAGACTTTCCTTAATTTGGGTAACATTTTAAAATACTGCTCCACCCTGACCTACATACCCAATGAGCCACAGATAAAGTATTTAAAGTTATTAACACATCTCCATTATTTAGAAACTATTAGAATTTTTTATTATTATTATTCTGTATGTATCTATTTTTCTCCCCTCCCTTTTTTTTATTATTTTTTTTAACTTTATTATTTTTTTAATTATTTTATTTATTTATTTATTTTTTTGTTATGTATGATTGTTTTTTTTATGTTTATTTATTTATTTTTCTCCTCCCAACCTCTCTCTTTTCCATTATTACCAGCATCTTTACCCCCCATCCTCTTTTTCACTGTGTCTGTGTAGCATGTGTCTCTCCATGTATATGTGCCTATTTGTTTGTGCATGATATGTTATATTGTCACCTGTTTCGTTGTCTAGTCTTGTTATTTGTACATATTTGTATGATATTATACATCACCATAACTGTAAATATGCACTGTCTGCAAAAAAAAATAAAAAATACTGCTCCACCATTAATGAATGACTACAGGAACAAATGAGTAACACAATATCAACATTATGGTAATTATTATTAACTAATAAGTCTCTCAGTGAATGGGATCTTAGTCTTAGTCTTTTCTTCCTGTGGGGGATACTACAATAATTTACTATGAATCAGGGCCAAGTAATGATCAAGTAACGATCAAGTAATCATGATGCCTCGAAATAGCAAAAGTACAAAATAATAATAATAGAAATAATAATAATAATAATAATAATAATAAACATATCGAAATGTCCGTTTTATATGTTATATTTCCTGTCACTGATTACGTCCCCTCCAGTGGGCTAGTTCTCATAGTAATATGACATGTCGTGCTCTGTCTCAATCGCCTGTATCCACTTTTTTTAGTCCTTAAACGCTCGTTTTTTTGGTTGACAGCTTATAAAAACTTCTGGTTTTGGTTCTGTTATTTTTTTTAGCTTGTTTACTGTACACCTTGTCACATAGCAGCTTTTAGACATTGTTCTGTTTTTTGTTATAATTTTTATCAGTTTATAATTTTTATCAAGCTAAAATCTACATATAGTTCCCAAAGAAAGTATTGTTTAGGCAAGGCAAGGCAAGGCAATTTTATTTGTATAGCACATCTCATACACAATGGTAATTCAAAGTGCTTTACATAAAGAAGAACCAAATACATAATAATAATGGAACACATAAGAAATAGATATAACAGTAAAAACAGAGAATTTCGCTATCTAGATGGAAGAGTTAGGAAATTTCAGGGAGTTTTTTGTTGTCCGTCAGAGCGGATCTAAACGGATCTATCCATCAGAGTGGATGTAAATGAATCGTCCTCACGCAGAGGGATAACTGTTTTTATTTGTCAGGTAGCTGTGCGTTTAAACAGTACCCTTACAGACAAATCTTCCTGGACTAACTCTGCAGACAAATCTTCCTGGACTGACTCTATACAGAGCTGCATCCAGGGTTAACTCTAAAAAAATAAAAATATTTGTCAGGCAGTTGTGCGTTTAAACAGTACCATTACAGACAAATCTTCCTGGACTAACTCTATACAGAGCTGCATCCAGGGATAACCAAAAATAAATAAATATTTGTCACAGAGCTGCATCCAGGGATAACAAAAAAAAAAGAAAAAAGAAAAAACTTACTTCCTAATTCTCCCAGCTCTTTCAACCAGACAGCAAGATATAAAATGCATTAAAAGTCAGAAAAAAAGAGATACATAAAATATATAAAATGCATTAAAAATGAAATAAATAAAAAATAAGAAAAAGAGTTGAAAGAATAAAAAGATAGTGTGTATAAATGTATAAACAGTTCGGACATAGCACAGTGCTCAATCAGCAAATGCATAGATAAAAAGATGTGTTTTGAGTCTGAATTTGAATGTGGCTACTGTTGGAGCACACCTGATCTCTTCTGGAAGCTGGTTCCAGCTGCGGCCGGCATAACAGCTAAAAGCAGATTCTCCGTGCTTTGAGTGAACCCTTGGTATTTCTAAGTGACTTGATCCTGATGATCTGAGTGATCTGTTAGGTTTATATTCTTTGAGCATATCTGCAATGTATTGAGGTCCTAGGCCATTGAGTGATTTATAAACAAGTAACAGTACTTTAAAATCAATTCTAAATGCAACTGGAAGCCAGTGCAAGGACCTGAGGACTGGTGTGATGTGTTCATGTTTTCTGGTTCTGCTCAGAATCCTGGCAGCAGCGTTCTGTACGAGCTGCAGCTGTCTTATGGTGTTTTTGGGAAGACCCAGTGAGGAGCCCATTACAATAATCCACCCTGCTGGTGATGAAAGCATGAACAAGTTTCTCTAAGTCTTGACTGGAGACAAAGCATCTAATTCTTGCAATATTTTTGAGATGATAACATGCTGATTTAGTTATCGTCTTTACATGACTACTGAAACTCAGGTCTGACTCCAAAATCACACCAAGATTCCTGACTTGATTTTTAGTTGTTTGACCCCTAGAGTGAAAGTACATGTTGTAACCTTCACATTCAAGATAGGGAAATTAAACTCAACAGGATAAAGCAAAGAGTCCACCAGGCAGTCTTTCAGTGCATCGAAACTTAAACTTTCTTTATTTATTCAAACGTTGTAGGAGAGGGGAATGTGGAGAAACTGTAACTCAGGCAGTTCTTCTTTTTTTTTCTTTGTGGCATCAAATTATATCTGGTGAAAAGGCAGAAGAGATATAGGATTAGTCTCTGTAGTGCAGACTACTCACGTCCTTCTACCCCCACAAGCTCGTCCTGGGGTGCGTTTCCCAAAGCGAACTATGGTCGCAAGTTCCGTCGTTACCAATAGAGTTCAATGGGACTTGCGACCATGGTTCACCAACGATGCTTTCGGGAAACTCACCCCTGGTAAGCACTTGTCCAATGCCTGGGCTGGGGCACGCTCAGCACACTGCGTCTGTTCACTTCCCCTGCTCTTCCCTCTGTGACTTTGTTGTTCTCTTTTTATGTGGCTGCTGATTAGGCCCAACAGCCTGCAGCTGAGGCCCCCTGTCAAAAGGGAAACTGTGCACACCTGTGTTGGAGCTATCCCTGGTCCTGAATTACCCCCTTTCCACCAGCACGAACCGGGTGCTAGTTCAGAGCTAGTGCTAGTGCCAGTTCGGAGTTGGTTCAACTGAGGAGCCTTCTAAGAACCGGTTTGGCTTTCCACGGGCTAGAGAGCAGCAGAGCCAGGTCTTACGTCACTGTATACGTCTCATATTTCACAGCAAAGCTAGCGCCACAGCACCAAACACAAACACACCAGGCTTGTTCCAGATGCATCGGCTTCTCGCAGAGCGATCGGCGCATGACATCAAAGCACCGCGAGAACGATCCAAAAGCACAAGGAGTTGTATGCTCTACAAACGCTCCCGCGGATCCGCGGCACCCGCCGAATTGGTCCGCGCTGCTCCGATGCATCTCGAACAGCCTTCTATCAACAATCGCGGATGTTTCACTACTGTTGATGCTCATGGCTTTGCGAACCTACATCGGCATCCAAACACGGCTCGCCGTAATTTGTAAATAGACAGAGATTACAATCGAGCTGCTATTAGCTCGATTAGCTGCTATTTCAAAAATGGCGGTCACAAGTTTCTTGTTGGTCACGGTAACCCCGCCCCCAGCCCCTGATGCAAGCGGTTCTTACTTCTAGCCCAGCAATGTTTTGGTGCTACTTACGAACCACTTTTCCTGGTTCGGAGCTGGTGCTTTGTGTGTCGAAAGACAAAGAACTGATTTGAAACTAGGCTCTGGCTCCAAACCAGCACTCAAACTGCCTTGGTGGAAAAGGGGTATCTGTCACTGGGTGGCTCTGCTGGTGCTCTCCATGGTGCTGCAGGTGACATGCTTCCTTATGGCTGTCACAATGTTCACTTTGAGAACTTCATCTTTGTTTCCAAACGCAATGACTTCAGTTTTGTCTTTGTTTAACTGAAGGAAGTTTAGGCACATCCAGTTTTTAATTTCATCAATGCATTGGCACAGGGAGTCAATGGGGCAGTAGTCGTTAGGTGATAGGGCTAGGTAAATCTTGGTGTCATCTGCATAGCTGTGATATGCAATTAGTTTTTTCCCATTATTTGGCTCAGTGGCAGCATATATAGGTTGAACAGGAGGGGTGCAAGTATTGAACCTTGAGGGACACCGCATGTCATGGATGTCCACTCAGACTTATGGTCACCGATACTCACATAATAACCTCTCCCTTCTAAGTATGACCTGAACCATTTAAGGACCATCCCAGAAAGCCCAACCCGGTTTTCCAAACGCAGCACTGAGATCGAGAAGAACCAGCACTGATAATTTACCTGAATCTGTGTTTAGGCGAATATCATTTATTATCTTTATGAGTGCTGTCTCTGTGCTGTGATGCGGTCGGAAACCAGATTGAAAGTTGTCAAAGTATCCATTCAAGCTTAAGAATTTGTTCAGCTGATTGAAAACAACTTTTTCAATGATCTTGCCTATGAAAGGAAGATTTGAGATTGGTCTGTAGTTGCTCACTATGGTGTTATCCAGATTGCTCTTTTTAAGGAGGGGCTTAACAACTGCAGTTTCAGGATTTTGGAAAAGTCGCAGAGAGAGTGAGGCGTTTAACACTTCTGGAGATCTGCTTCTAAACAGTTAAAGGTGCCTAGATTCAAAATTTGAATTACCGGCATAGTTGAATAACAAGAGTTTCAGTACATGGAAATCACATACGGTGAGTTCAAACTCCATTGTTTCCTCCTTCTTATATAAATCTCATTGTTTAAATGACCCCGAGGAACAGGTGAATCTCAACATAACACAGACTGTTATGTAACAGTCGGGGTGTCGCCCCAATATTTGCATATGCCAGCCCATGTTCCCAGCATTATGAAAGGCATTAGACAAGGGCAGGACATCTGGATCTGCACGCTGAATCAGACTAGTAAGCAAGCAAGGACAATAGCGAAAAATGGCAGATGGAGCAATAATAACTGACATGATCATTGATATCATGATATTTTTAGTGATGTTTGTAAATTGTCTTTCTAAAGTTTCATTAGCATGTTGCTAATGTACTGTTAATGTGGTTAAAGTTACCATCGTTTCTTACTGTATTCACGGAGCAAGACTGTCGTTATTTTCATTATAAACACTTGCAGTCTGTATATTCATAAACACAACTTCATTCTTTATAATCTCTCCAATATGGTAGCATTACCGTTAGCCACGGAGCACTATCAACTCATTCAGAATCAAATGTAAACATCCAAATAAATACTATACTTACGCGATTAGACATGTGCATGATGAACACTTGTAAAGATCCTTTGAGGTTATATTAGCTGTGTGAAAATTGTTATGGTGTTTAAGGCAAGCGCAAGCTCTTGGGGCATGGAGCATGAGATTTAAAGGGGCCATGTACCCTGAATCGGCCCATTCATAATGATGCCCCAAAATAGGCAGTTAAAAAAATTAATAAAAAAAAAAAACTATGGGTATATTGAGCTGAAACTTCACAGACACTTCAGGGGACACTTAAGCTTATATTACATCTTTTGAAAACATGTTCTTCGGCCCTTTAAACACGCTTTTGAAAAAAGATGTGGGAAGTGTGTCAAGGGCACAGGTTGATGTTTTAAGGTGCTGTACTGTTTCTTCCAAATTTTACCATCAATTGCTCGAAACAGACATAATAGCTGCTTTCTGATGTTGATGATCTGATTGTTTTACCCCAGTGCAGCTCAAGGATGTGCTGATCGCCCTTTTGATATTATAATTTTCTCAGAGAAGAAAGAAGCAAACTCGCAGCATTTGCTGTCTGAGAGCATTTCACTGGGAATCTGACTTGGGGGGTTTGTTAGTCTCTACAGTAGCAAAAAGAGTGTGGGTGTTGTTTAAATTCTGTTTATAATATTTGAGGAAGAAGGTCTGTCTAGCTTTGCCTAGTTCCACATTGATAGCATGAAGGTTATCTTTATAGATGTTATAGTGGATTTCAAGTTTTGTCTTTCGCCACATGCGATCAGCTTTTCTGCATTGTCTTTTCATATTTTGCAAGCTGTTGAGTTTTGCCACGGTGCTTTTTGTTTCTGCCACTTTTCTTCCTGACTTTCACAGGAGCAATGTTATCAATAACATTCTGTACTTTGAGTTAAAAGAATCAAGGAGAAAATCAACAGAGTCTGCAGATATGCTTGGTGTTAAAGATATAGCCTTCATAACAGTGCACTAGTATTTCTCATTTAAGCATCGCTTTTGACTGAGATAGATCTAACTTCAACCAGTTGGAGAGATCATAATCAAAGAAATACGAAATGCATCGATAGTGCTACATCCTTAATGACAATGGATGAAATGTTTAGACCCTTACTGATAATTAAATCTCAGTGTGTCCACGATTGTGTGTGGGTCCATTATCATGCTCAGTCAGATCAAAAGTATTCAAAACTGTTAGGATTCTTTGCAATATTGGATTCTGCATTTTCTATGTGGATGTTAAAATCCCCAGTAATAGCAAACACAGTCAAACTCTGAGGAAAATGCTGATAACAGTTCTGTAAAGTCCTCCACCAAAGGCTGGGAGGGTATTTTGGAGGACTGTAGATACACAAGTAGAATGCGAGGAGCACCTTTTAACACAATACCAAAGTATTCGAAAGACAAGTAATCACCAAATGACACTTGCTGCATTGATAGACATCTTTAAATAGAGCAGCAACACCTCCACCTCTCCTAACAGCTCGCAGACACTCATAAAAGTAAAGTTAGGAGGGGCTGTTCATTCAGGATGTTGAACTGCAGCTGTCTTCAGCCATGTTTCATTTAGAAAATAAATCTAGGTTGTTTGTGGTTATTAGTCATTGACTAGAAGTGATTTATTTTTAAGTGAGCGGATGTTTAAAAGTGCTAACTTAACAGTCTTACTTTCTGTCTCTACAGTAACTCTTAGTTTGACGTGTAATAGGTAGCAGATTAAATGGATCTGCCAAACGGTTTTTGAGAAGGACTTAGGCTTTCTTATAACGTAATAAAACAGAAATAGAGAAAGCACAGGCAAATGGGTTCCCGCTCGTTCTGTAAACATTTATAAGTCCATGTTATCATCGCAGGGACCCGACACACATCACTGAGGGCTGATTACGGTGTTTTTGGTCTTCACCTAGAACAGATGGAGGCGGATGTGGCCCTGGGCACTGTGACAGGGGCCAAAGAGCTCTCGCAGGAGGAGGGGGGAGGCTGCTGGGGGCCCACAGGCTTTGGTGTTTCGGGCTCGCTTTTGTGTTGATAATCTGGGGGCTCGCAGCAAAAAGTGGGAGAGTTTTGTTCCAGCATACAACCAGTTCTCCATTTTCTCTGAGAAGCACAGAAGAGAGGGATGCTGGGGAAGAGGGATAAAGTGTCCGGTGGAGGAGCGGGCGTTTGCTCTGGGGGTACGGAGGCGGAATATGTTGTCGGCTTCCTGGCTGTTTCCAAAAGTCGTCACGGGGTGATGAATCTTGGAGCAGTCTAACCGTTCACTGTCTCTAGTGAGCTCTGCTGGAGCCAGGCGCCAAGTCAGGAGTGGGTTTGTCCGTGAGCAGTTGTGGTTGTTGTGGCTGCATGGTGTTTCAGTATCCTTGTGGGATGTGTAAACCGCATGCCATTGAGGGACTGAATGAAGTCCTTGTGGTAAGTTGTACTCTGTCCAGGTGTTTTGTGCCATTCAGGTTTGACGTGGATTTGCACCACGCTGTGAGAATGTGGAGGGAGAAGTTGATATTGTCCTTTAGACTTTGAAGCCCAGTTTGTTGGGTGCAGGACATCTGCTGAAAAATTTGTCTCTGACTCAGAAAGGATTTGAAGGTTCGTCGATGAAATTCAGCCCTTTAAGTTGCAAGTTTTTGCCAGAGCCAGGTGTAAGCCCAAGAACCGTGTAAATCTATTTGTTCATCTTGTCAGTGGTCCACTTATTATTAATTATTTATTCATTTTAGGTTTATCAAATGTAGGCTATATTGTATTATGTATTTTGAAACATTTGAATGGACTGATAAAGGGAGCTGGGTAAAGTATATTTGTTGAAGGACAATTGTAGTTTTGACTATAATGTACCAAATCTACTCCTATAAATATTGCAGTATTATAGAAAAATACTTATACATACATTGATAGTTAACATCGAACTCGAGCCTCCTTACCCATTTCTGTGATGTCAAACAACTTCCATGTCGCAAAAGGATTATGGGGACCCGAAATGGTCTCAGATGTACCCTTCAAAATACTCATCAGAAGGCCCTTTGGAAGTGGCATCAGGTTTTGAGCACTTCGTTGGGAACGACCATTCAAATACTGGCGACCAGCTTATTTCACTCCGAAGTGCCCTTCGGAGGCGATATATCCCGTTGTGAACGACCGAGAGACGGCAGCGTCTCGCTCTACGCTGTCTTTCTGTCGTCTTTCCTCTATTATTCTGTATGT